>JAUELA010065323.1:0-10648 GCA_031471845.1 Boltenia villosa | reverse complement strand
GGCTGATAAAGTGAAATCTCTCCATTTTTTGTTAGAAAGCCTGATTCGATTCGGAGTCGATCCGATTCGACAAAAAATATTCGGATTCGATTCGAATAT
Source organism: Boltenia villosa (assembly GCA_031471845.1). Taxonomy (NCBI): domain Eukaryota; kingdom Metazoa; phylum Chordata; class Ascidiacea; order Stolidobranchia; family Pyuridae; genus Boltenia; species Boltenia villosa. Next base: position 10,549 of record JAUELA010065323.1, on the reverse strand, counting down.
TTTATGATTCGAAAACGCCCATAGGGATACGGCTTGAAATGCTCTGTGTATGCATGATGTATAAGCGTTATTGTGCAGTCGGTTGTTTGTTATCAATTAATCTTGGCTGATACTGCAGAGATTTAACATCTTTCGCTATCCGCGCTAGTCACCAATCAGTTTATCAACCTTTCTAATTCATGGAATGTAATTAAATTGTAGTTCCCTGAATAGTGGAGCGCGAAACGCGTGAATTGGGCATTTTGAGAAATTTGGGTAATGCCCCATTCACACTACAATAAATCTACGGTAGAATTTACGAAGAATGGCCTGTTTACAAAGTAAAACCACGCAGATGCTTATTTGCACATAAGCACGACGGTAGTTCTACTTTGCAAATCAGCATTTGCGTAGTTTTACTTTGTAAATAAGCAATTTTTCGTAAATTCTACCGTAGAACTACCGTAGGGTGAAAGGGGCGTAAGAATTCCGACGAAAACCAATGTAAAAACTTTATTTAAATACATTCGAGCTGGAATAACACAATCACAATGAATTGAATCTGGATGCTTCTATTGTGAAGTTGAATGAAGTAAAGATAAATCCAACATGGTTGTTGGAATTCATCATTGACTGAATGTAATTAATTAAAGAAAACAAGTTACATTTAATAATTTCAACAAGGACAAATTTTCATTTCAGATTGGACTGCTGTGGGTTGATCAAAATCCAAATATGGGTGTGAAGGGGGCGGCATCAGTTGGCGGGCTCGTCAAAAAGTGCAAAGTTCATGAGCTGGGTTTGAGTTATTGCGACCTGAAGTCAGATGAAGTCGTTGCTCTGAAAAACGCAGTTGGAGATGCTGAGGTAGGATGCAAAGTTGCAAATAGAAACTTAAATCGCTTTGGTTGATTTGGAGATCAAATGTCCGCGACATCACAGGACAAACAATAATCATAAAATTGACCTTTACCCTAACCATCAACCTAAACCTAACCGTAATGTCCTATATTACTTCCTTCCTACTGCTTCTGTGTTTTGTAAAATCAATTCCAGAATTCGTGACGATGGGTATTGAGTATTGTTTATTCGATAGTTAATCGGATAGAGCGAGTCCGATTTCTCATCGAAATAATTTCAGATATTTCACTTGTTCCACGTTCGGCCTATTGTATAAACGTTTAGTTGCGACTTTGTTTCTTTGTTTGGTAATAATGAGAATCATTTCAAATTACAGAGGAATATTTGTTTTTGGCATTACAATGTTAATCGTCTATAGCAGGGGTGTGCAACCTTGTAGCATTGCCGGGCCAAATACACTTAGCCAGATTAGACCGCGGGCCGCACCTGCATTTTACGGTAACTGGTGACTGAACCAGGATTTCTTACCTTTTACTTGTCTAAATTATTACTTATGATAAATGTAAATGTAAATTTACGACTGAACGGCTAGCAACGGTTACAACGATTGTCATCAACCGTCGAACGTCGTCGCTTGGTAGTGCTCTTTAATATAAACACCTTCATGAGCTACCATAGGAAGAGATTTTTACTTTTAGAGGAGCATTTTAAGAGTGGAATAAATTTTTGTATCCCAGCTGTGGTTAGGATGATTTTATGAAAAAAAAAATAGGAAGAGATTTTCTTTCGCCTTTTACTAAAGATTTCCGAATTTCTCATAATTGCTCATAAAATAATAAAAGAAATAACGGAGAAATCAGCAAATACACTGAATTCCTGTCACGGGCCAAAAACCGCTGCTTTCCGCGGGCCACACAATTTCGGTCCGCGGGCAGCATTTGGCCCGCGGGCCACAGGTTGCACACCCCTGGTCTATAGTATACCCAATGTTCTCAAGTGGCAAACGAACAAATAATATGTTTCATATAGGTATTAGTTTTAAGGTTTAAATATACCCGATGAATTCTTGTTTGCAAGTGGATGCCAAACTCTTTAGTGTTTTGATTGTACGTAATAACGTGAAATTAATTTTCATCGTCATAGTCATTGTTTCGTCACAGCATAGTTTTACAAAACTTATTTCAGATAACATATGTTAACATTAGATCTGTCTCAAACCTAAAACCATGTTACTATTTTCGACAGTATGACGTTGTAACTAAGTACTGAGATATCCAAACTGTTACTTACAGACCAGTTATCTACTCGAAACGTCTTATAAGCGTGACTGTATCGGCAATATAGGCCAGATCGAACAGTATAATGATATTTTATAAGTTCAGTGGTTTTGTTAATGATGAATTATAAATAATATTAGCAAACATGATTAATCAGAGAACATGTGTTTGATAATGAAAAAATGCTGACAGTTTGCGCAATTTATAAGTGCACTGAAGATTTACCCTTTTACCATGAACAAAGCTCACTTGACCATCTTATTTTAAATTTGCATTGTGTTAGTTCAAACAGACAATGTGAAGAGCATCTCCCAATTTTTTCGGTTCGAATTTACTTTTTATCTCCATAAAATATGTGCATTTTTATATAAGAACTTTACACATTACGATGACCAAATCTATATTTGCGTTGAAAAATATGATTAACCCACTATGACCGCTTTCCCATTTTCTGTCTTTTTATATAAGTTGTGTAATAGAAGAGAAACGATTGCAAAATTAAAATATTACGCATTGGTCGTTGATAGAACTTTACACATTACGATGACTTAGTTCTGATAATTTCCAAGAGATATGTAATGTTACCTTATAGATCAGATTCAGCAACGATGAATAAGCACTTTATTAATTGTAGTGTCATCATAATCGCTTCATCCTGTTCCGTACCGTCCGTAAATAAAGTAACCGAGCCTAAATACAATACTATTGTTGTAGCTGTAAACTGTGACTTTTTATTCGAGCCTTTGTTTACCTACAGTAATATTTTAATTCCTTTTTCCGCATTTACAAGCTGTATCATTTTAGCCTCATTTAGCAATACACACGCTACAGCCAATTCAATTTTATTTTACGAAAACAATTGAATTGTCATGATTGGATGCATTCCTCTCTAAGCTTAGAATATGCTCGATTTGTCTACACAGCGCATAGGCGTGCCTTTTGCACTGCTTAAAATGTTCTTCTTTAAATTCCAGATTAACTGTTCTCAAGTTAAAAATACTTCATGCACTCCTACCTCAGAATGTAATAGTTCAAGGGTTTCTATTGTACTAAACCTATGTTATTCAAAATTTTGCCCCAGATTAAAACCTCTTGATGTCCCGGGAAATCGTCGCACTTGCATGGGCGGCATGAAATCAGGGACGTCGCTGATGAATAAACCGACTTCTTTCACAACATTAGCAAAGAGTAGGGAAGTCAAATCAGCAAATTCAGAAGCACATAAATGGCGTTATATTGTACTTAAGACTGGAATACACGTTTTTGCTATTTATATATTTTACGGGTTGGTAGAACCCAGCTCGATGTAACTCGAGCCTGAATCCACTGATTAACCGCTTCTCGGAGTAACCTAAATACTTATAACAAATTTCAATATATCGAGCAATACCAAGCAGCTGCATCGGGTCCATGTTGATGGGTTGAATATAAACCACAACATGGAACGACTATTAATCATATCCTTCAGTGAATAATTGGGAATTAAGAATTCCATTACTCTTGTGCGTCTGTTTAATATTATATCTCGCGAATCATTAGCTAAGGCTCCTTCATAAGAGCTACAGTTAAAAAATATAAAGCAAAGTCAAATTGCATTTCCAGATTCAGAAGCTGGGCGTTGGTGGCAATGAACATATGGGCGTGGAGGGCTTGGCATCAGTCGGCAATCTCGTACAAAGATCCAAAATTCGAGACCTGAGTTTGCAGATTTGCGACCTCAATTCCGGTGAAGTCCTTGCTTTAGATAAGGCAATCGGTGATGCTCAGGTATGACGTAAATATAAACTATATTTGACTTGAATGATTTGAATAAATTTATGTGTCATAATTGTCAAATTGTCATTGTCATACGAGTATTGGTATATTTCGAGGACTCGGACTCGATCGAGTCCTGCGAAATACTCGCTTTTTTTCTAAAGTACCATTGAGTCCTAATGATTACCGTATTTTCGCGTATATAAGACGCACGCAATTATAAGACGCACCCATATATAAGACGGGGTTTTGATGTGTAAAAATATCTCATATAAGACGCTCACGAATATTCGTCAGGGTCACATATGGTTGACCATATATATATCAAAGTCGCTGTAAATTATTTAATTAGACTGTCAAGGTAGAATATAAAAATCTGGGGTTCCAAAAAAAGAATAGGGGATCTTGTATTTTTATATTTTGGTCCCTTCCCAGCCTCATCCCTCTCTATTCACCCTTTCGATACGTGCAGTAAAATCGACGTATGGGAGGGTTGATTAAACGGAAAATTTCCGAAAAAAAATAGTAAGAACACTAAAATTTGATAATTTTAGATTGCGGTCATTTTGAAGGAGATTTTCTTAGGTCCATCGTATGTATTGGAAGGAATGTTGTTTGGTTGGATGTTTATTTTGTTATCTTCCTGGACACATGCGTTGTGTCCGAAGGTTCTCGGCAGTTTGTTTTGTTCAATTTAACATTTTTTTCTGCTGAAGTATGCCCATCTCCAATTTTTTCCTTCCAAAAATAAAACATGTGCAAATCTATACCAGGTAACTCAATATTTGTTGTCAGAAGGTTTTGTCGGATTCGTCGTTATTAAGACGTATATTTTTACAACTCATCTCAAATCCGTCCGAGTCTAGGTATGCTCGTTTTTGTATTTAATATTTGATTGTGGTCTAGATGTGTTTTAGTTTAGCTTTGTTTAGTGTTTCTGGTCACAATTGTTGAGGAGCGGGCATATTATTCGTATACATCAGGCTATTAATCTTTTTAAATTTGAACCACAATTGGTTTAAAGTTATTTGTTTCCATAACTCTTTTGCCTGGAACATATATGCTAATTGTCTGTTCTACTTAGCATGCCTCTGTCAAACTCTGTAAAATGAACGTACTTATGGTGTCACCCTCGGATCCTCTTTTATGCTTATTGCTTCAACAGTCTATAACATAATGGGATTTCCAAATCGACTTGCAGAAGTGACCGACTTCACTCGGTAATACATAGTTCACAAATGTTGAATTTAGGGAGTGAATTGGTAAATATATGTTTGGATTGACATTGACAAGATATTTGTTTGATAAATAAATGCAATTTACAAAATACCGATTGTAACAAAGATGGTATTAAATTGTGAAGTGCGTTGTTTATTCAACTCTATTCTACTATTGATTGCAACTGTTTGCACAAGTACAATTTGTGGTGCACTGAAGATTCAGCCTTTCACCACCAATAAAGCCCATTTGACCATACTGCTTTTAATTTGCATTGTGCGTGTCTAATTAGCCATTGTGTAGAGAATCTCACGAATTTACAGTTCGATTTTACTTCTTAACTTTTAAAGTTCCCATAGTTTCTAGGAGATGTGAAATACCGACACGTTAAAGATCAGATATATTAGTAACGATGAATAATCACTTTATTTGCAATGTCATGGAATGATGTTGAGTTACATGCAAACACCACTGTCATTTCTTCCCGTTCTGTTCCGGAAATAAAGGAATCCAACCTTAATAATATACAACTATTGTGACTGTACCATGTGACTTTTCATCCGAGACGTGAAATAATATTTTCTTACTTTTATTAATAAGCTGAATCATTTTAGCATCATTTGTCAATATAGACGCTATAGGGCAGGGGTTCCCAACCAGGGGTGCGAGAAAGCATTTCAGGGGGGTCGAGATAGAGTTAACATTTCGTTTCTTTTCGTAATATATATTAAAAAAATATTTGAAAAACTCATCTTCTTTATCTTTAAAATAACTGTTATTTTTTAGGGGGTGCGAGGGAATATTAATTTTTTTAGGGGTGCGGAGCATAAGAAAGGTTGGAAACCCCTGCTATAGGGTAATTATCATTTTTACACAACAATTGAGATTGTCATGGTTGGATGCACTCACTCTTCATCTTAGCTTAGAATATACTCGATTTTCCTTCACCGCTCCTAGGCTTATTTTTGCCTTTTTTAAATGCTGTTCTTGAACTAGGATCCGACATTTCGATATTATCTGCAAACTGTTCTTAAGTAGAGAATACTTCATGCACTCCTCCTTTAGCATTGAATGGTTTCTATTATACTAACAAGTAACAACTATAACGCATATTATTTAAAAGTTTCCCCCAAATCAAAATCTAAACCGACTTATTTCAGAATATTAGTTAAGAGCAGGGAAGTCTAGTCAGAAACACATTAATTCCGTATTTTGTTCTTTGGCTCCAATGTCAGCGTCATGATGTTTTTGACTCGCATATTTCGGTGGACCACCAATTACTTGAGACCTGCCTATATGGACCACACAAATTTTAAAAGAATTAGTATTTCAAGAGAATTGTAATTGTTACGTCACATCAGCTGGAAGTAATATTCGTTGAATCACAGTATTATATCAAATCTCGATAAAAAAAAATCATTTCCATTTACAACTGAACTGGCGGATTGGAACCAGTACTGTGTTGGCTCTATTAACATACAATATATCAATGTATTAACATTATTCTCTTCTCAAGAAATAAATGTAATTATGTGATGTACAAATATACTCAGTGCTACCTAAGGCGGCATTTGTTGTTGTCAGAGCATTTGTTGCATTTGTCATAACAACTTTGATCCGGTACCTTGCTCAAGTGTATTAAACACTTTAAACAAAGAGAAACCAACCTCACAGAGAACTGAAAACTAATTATTACCGATTATTATTTTACCGATCAACTATATGTCACTTTTACGTTTCTGCTGGATTCACGGTCAAAATGAAAGTGAGTACTAGTTGAATATATCATTTTATTTATTCCGTGAAGATTGATGTTAACGTTTATTTATTCCATATATTTCTTTGCTATCTATATATTTTGGCGGCTGACTTGTTTACCAGCGAGAGCTCAACGTAGCCCTGGTCTGGTGCCATTGATTTACCGCTTTTATGGGTAGTCTAATTCTCATTAAAAATTAAAATTGTATTTAAACACGAGCGATAACAAGCAACTACATCGCGTGCGTTATTGATGGTCAATATATACAAAATATGGATCTTTTGTTAAAAATCCCACTGATTTATGAATATTTTATTGGGCTATCGTGCGCCGATTTTGCTGTATTCAAAAGACAAACAAGCAAGTGAAGCAATTTCAGATAGATGGTTTACTGCTGATTTCTTCTGCCCATGAAGGAAAATGTTAATATGACATCGTAATGGGTAAAATGCATGTGTTAGTGAGAGGTAAAACGCTAATCGGTGAACCAAAGACGGGACCAGGGGACAACATTATGTTATGTTAATGTAGTTCACACCAAATCCCCGAATTTAAATTTCGTTGAGGATTTATTTCCCATACTTCCTCGTTTTCCCTGTTGTTGCACAAGATTTCTGGTTTGGAATCAACTAACTTCTGTATTGTAATGGTGGAGCTTTGTACCGTTATCTATGTTGCAACCCCTCGCACATAGATATACCGTAGGGACGTTACTGCTTGTTAACAATTGATTACCTCCTTCCTTTATCATCAAAAATGGTGCAGTTAGTGATATCTCACTTTAAATAGTAACAGTGTGTCATACCGTTAATATTGCAAACGAGGAAGATTTTTATTGAGAATATATATCAAGTCAATATAGTTGATGCTTTCGAAAGTCAACAACCTCCAATAAGCTTGTTTACATAACATTCGCTATAACCCTACATCTATGTATCGAAAGCACTCTGATATCAGGGCCTGTATGTCTGGAGCAACATAACATGTCATGAGATCGCTACTTCCCATTGTAACTTGTTATTGAGTACTGAGCCATCCAAACGGCCATTCATCTCGTCAAGACATCCTAGTAGAATGCCTGGCTGTACTGCCCAAAATCGCCAAATTCAAGTATACGAGTATTCGGTTCTCTCATTGTGCCGGCAAATATTTCTGACGTATAATGAATGTAATGGAATAATGCCAACGAGTCGCATGTTTGTAAATGACATTTAAATGTTCATTGACTTTCACAATGACTAATTATCCTCCAATTTGAATAATAGTACCCAAAGAATTGTATGGAAAAAAATAGCGAATCTTCATCGATTGGATAGTGATGATACGAACATGTTGGGATTTCTAAATCGACTATGAAAATGTGCATTTTATAAATTTTTTAATTGCAAATTCCAAATCTTAACAATTATTCATTCGACTGGCATTCATCATGACATATGGGTGTTCAACTGTTCAGACTCCTATTTCCGTAACTATGGCAAAAAAGGTTGAGCGAGATGTGTTCAGATGGCGTTTGCCAACTCTCATTATACTGTGTTTATTTTATTACAAACATTAACAGGCTAAAAACGACTAATGACGTAATTATGAAGTCATTACTTTCATTAAGAGGTTGAGATATTGCGATCATATTGAGCAGCATTTTAATGACATGTTTAATTCTTAAATTAAGGTCAGGTATAGAGAGATAGTCATGGTGATAAATTTATATTGCAATTTGTCATATGTTAGAATTTTGAAGTTGACGCACAACGCCTAGCCTAAGCAGAGCATTCCAAGCTTTTCCAGTTGTTGACACACTTTCGAAAATACAATTTTGCCTCTTTATAGTAACATTTGTTATTTGCTGATATATCAATAAAGGAAATAAACAAACGAGCAACGAAAGTTTGAAAAATTTCTATCATTTAAAAAAAAGTAGGAGAAAATAGCAAATTTTCTTATCAAAATGTGTTTCGACTAATAAACAGTAACTTGTAAATTTAGTTCATATGTGAGATTCGTCTTCGATTGGATATCAGCGTGATGGATTAAATAATTTGGAAGTATTAACGATGATTCTCCCCAAAGTAGTTACATGCTTATTATCAAAATTGGAAGAACTTTCGAGCTGATCGCATCTTAAAATAATTACAAAATCCATGAAGAACGCTTTCGCCTTATAGAAGATGTTGTGTAATAGGAGAAAATTGGTTTAGAATATGCTCGATTTGCCTAAACGGGTCCTATGCGTATTATTTGCACTGCTTAAAATGATCTTTAAATTTCAGATTATCGGTAAACTAGTCCCAAGTTAAAAATACTAAATGTACTACATTCTTAGAATGGAATAGTTCAAGGGTTTATGTAACAAATACTAACTTTTTATTCAAAATTTTGCCCAAGACCAAAAGCTCTTCCTGTCCTGGGAAATTGTCGAACCTGCATGGACGGCATGAAAGGACGTCGCTGATGACAAAAACGGCTTCTCTCACAATATTAGCAAAGGGTAGGGAAGTCAAATCAGCAAATTCAGAAGCACATAAATGGCGTTATCTTGTACTTACGCTTCAATGTCGGAGCCATTTTGTTTGGCGCATATATCGGTGATATACTTGGAGACCTATCCACATGGGCTACACAATATTTTTAAAATCATATTTCAAGATAATTTCAATTGTTACGTCACACCAGATGGAAGGAATCGTCGTTGCATCACAGTTGCATATCGTACCTCAATGAAATTCATTCTGATATTTTAGATGCACTAATTTCAAGGTGTCAACAGAAGTTATAGCTATTGAAAAGAGTACTGCGTTGGTCCTGTTAACTTAAAGAATATAAATATATCAATCTTTTTTTTTCAATAAATCAATTTAATTATGTAATGTACAAATGCATCCAAAGGTAATCAAGGCGGCATTTGTTGTTGACAAAGAAATTGTGGCATTTGTTTGAATAAGTTTAATCCGGTACCTTGGTCAAAGTTTCCACGCTAATCTCGTAATTGCGCCGTTCATGTGTGAGAAAAGGATATCTCGAACACTAAGGAACATTTGGAGTAGTGCACAGTAGAGCTTCTTTCTAGTGGGTCAGCAATAATAACAATCCCGAAACATTGCTACTGCGTTGTATCTTCTTCAAACTTAATCATGTATCTTCTGAAAATAATAAATCACTTCTATGCTGGTCTTCGGGTTACCTTGTTAACGCCCTATCCGGAACTTGGCGAACATTTTAGAACTTGGTCACAGATAGTCTAGTCATTTCCATGTTTCGGTGCGATCCATGGTTAAAAGAAAATGCGTTATTTTTTCAATTTATATATTTTATGGGTGGGTAGAACCCAGCTCGATGTAACTCCAGGCTGAATCCACTGATAAACCGCTTCTCGCGGTAACCTAAATTCTTATAACAAATTTCAATATATTGAGCAATACCATGCAGCTGCATCGAGTCCATTGTTAATGAGTTGAATATAAACCACAACATGGAACGATTGTTAATCACATCTTCAGTGAATAATTGAGAATTAAGAATTCCATTACTCTTGTGCGTCTGCTTAATATTATATCTCGGGAATCATCAGTTAAGGCTCACTTATAAGCGCCACAGTTGATAAATGTAAAACAAGATCATATTTAATTTCCAGATTCAGAAGCTGGAAGTAGATGGCAATGAACATATGGGCGTGGAGGGCTTGGCATCAGTCGGCAATCTC
>JAUELA010065213.1:0-10651 GCA_031471845.1 Boltenia villosa | reverse complement strand
AGAGGAAGTGATTCGACAATAACAAGCATTAATCAATTCTTCGATCGATTATTACGAAACAAAGAGAGAACAATTCATTTTTTGTTTATTAGCGAATACAAATCTTAATCCTCGCCTTAACAAAAATTAATTATGTAAGACATTGATTTTGAACTTCTTTTACGGTATAGCCTACTTAGGACACTCTTAAGGTGAAAAGCAATGTGTTTCTACTTTATGATGTAATAAAACGTCACAATAGAGGACGCCATAGTGTTTGAAATAAATAGCATAATTTTTTGTATCAAATTGTACGAAAAAAATTCACATAAACACTATTCGAAAAATATCAATATAAATTTATGGAATTGTGTTTTTTCAATGTTTCTGTGACATAATTTATCGATCGATATCTAACTGCATGAAATATATAAACGACGCGCCAAGTTCCTGTCAGTTGCCTAGATCGTGCCATTGTAACATTGATTGCAACGCTATTGTCATCACGCATATATGAAGAATTAGTTTGTCCTCGACTCATCGATCGTTCTTTTGAGATTTCAATATCTCAATTACTTCGTAGTTTGTCCTTGAAATTTCTGATTTTTATCAAATACGACTAGAAACAAATCATCACTTCATAAATAAATTGGCATAATGCGGAAGCGCTCCTTGTCGAGAGGGACGTCTTATAGATTTACTTGATGCTCAATTTGTATAGAAATTCAACCCACCCGCTTCGAAATTTCTGTATTCATATCAACTGCCTGACTTATCCTTGGTCAGCCCATAAGCTACCTAAAGCTTGCCGCTAGTGAAAAAAATATACCAAAAAGTCCCTCAAAACTTTAAAACATGGCTTTAGTTATTTAATCGTAAGGCGAGGGGACCTGACGTAGGGGACCTCTTGGAAAAAAGAAATCGCATGAAATTGGTTTTCACCGGTCCAGTGTCCTCAGTACGTCACAAAAGACTGGGATATCCTGGTGATAATTGTGTCAACGGGCGGAGCTGCTGAAAACGAAGTGAAATTCGCACTTCGCAGGTAACGCCTGGATTCGAACCCGTGTCCACTTATCGATGACTAACCACTGACCGCTATATGCATTTTGTGACCAGGCAGCGTTTTAAGAAAAATGTCTTGATTCCATGTATATCAGTGCTGAATGGTGCAACAGCGCCATCAAACGGGTATAATTTTATTTTAATATGCTCAAACCAAATAATTAGACTTAACCCTAAGAACAAATGTCAATAAAAATAGCAATTTTCCTCCTTTAAAGTATATGATAACTAACGAACGAGTGATGGGCGCATAGTCCCACTGGATCTCCGCTTTGTAATCAACAATTCGCTCCCATGACATCAAGATAAGGATGTCCGGTGGCCGAACGGGTGAAGCCGTCAACTGGTCATCTATACTCACCTAGAGGTTCGAGGTTCGAATCTCGCTTTACCTGCCCAGATTTATTCACCTACACGATGTTGCACGCTTGTTGATCACCTCACTTCACTATATACCGTGTTCAGTGTTCACCCTTGGGCCTTGACGTGAGTGAGTGACTGGGGACACTGAACTCCTCGCCGGTGCAGAGCGGTTTCACGTGACCTTGGTCACGGTTTTCCTCCGCTATCTAAGTTCAGCATGCTCGCAAGCCGGCATGGTCGCATCATGCGTCCATGTATAAGCCCGCTATGGCTTTCCGGTGAATCCGAGGATAAATATGATACATCAATCGATCAATCAATCAATTGACGTCACCAAATGAGAACGAATACCTGCGCCCACATTGTGAAATTCACAATTTTACGAGATCGCAGTTAACGCGTGAATCGGACGTATTGTTGACGAAAGGGCGGAATGCCTTAGTCATTGTTTTTCAAGAATAAATATTTGGACTTGGGCTTGACAGTTTTGTTCCTCAGTGTTTAACGGTATCTAAGGCGGTGAAGTTATTAGGAGGAAAATATATCAAAACAGATTCTTTGAGCAGCGATACTAAGAATAGCCGGAATGTGCAATGTATAACTGGAAAATTTATATTCACAGAAAATACTAACATTGTGTTTATAATACAAAAATGGCGGATTCAGTTGAGATCAATGACTGCGATAATTTACAAGAAACTAGTGAACATACATCTGATGAGAGCAAGTCTATCCAAAGTACTGACAGTAAGGAAAAGAATGTTGCGACGAAGTTAGTAGTTGTAATCTTGGTTTTGGAATTGGCAAATAGAGACAAGATACAAAATCATCTGGCCAACGTTTCAGTTTCCATAAATTCTTGTTCTCTTGAGGATAAACTCTGAATTTATCAGTGACAAAACCGGCTCTATTAGGCATTTTCTTTATGATGCTCGGTAACGGTATGAAATCGATTTCATCTTACTGGGTCTCACTTTTTTAGCCGATTGGCATATAAGACTGCCATAAAATTTTAACTTAATCGTATGGAATATCAAATTATTTATTATCGATTATCTACTGGTCAAATAAGACAATTCGAGAAGAGTCCCAGAGCAGTCGGGTCGACGCTATGCATTCGACAAGTATCTGAGTCGGCTCCGTTTTTTTTTTTTTTTGTATTTTTCGGAATATATGCAACGCGATAACTAACTGAATTCATGACCAATCTCCTCCAAACTTGGATCTCATATAGATTACTTGCTTCTTCAATAATTTATGTCTTGGTTTGCTTCCTACGTCATTATATGATGGCGCCATGAAAGACTTTTTGGTTTACACTAATTCTTAAGTAGGAACTAAAGCATTCTCGACGCCCCAAATTTTCACCCGCAATATAAATAATTGTTGAGATTTTTGAGCTGTTATGATAACGTCACTGACAACTTTCATTAAAATGGCTATTACGACTTCATGCTTGAGGCTACAATCACTTAATCTGGTTCCTAGGGTGGCTAAAGTGGGTTTGTAAGGCTTTGTTTCCCGACGCCAAAAGGTTTCATCAGAAATGAGAATCATTAGGTTGTGTGGATTTTTAACTAGCTTTTTATCCTATAAACACGGTATATAAATAATAGTTGTATCATTCCGCACTCTAATTAAACTGCTTTTATATTGGGTTTTGTACTGCGTCTCCAGTCCCGAAATATTTTGTTGCTTGACATAGCATTTTGTTTTCTGTTGCATTTCATTTACCCTATGCTATAATTCCTTCTATAATGCAGGAAAATATTCAATTTTTAGGAAGGATGGTAAGGCATGGAGTGAAGACTGCAAGGCAAAGGCGTCCGAGGGTAAGTGGAAATCTAAAACAATAATGTCACAAGAAGCGAAAACGATAGAGGCACAGGGAAAAAAATCATGAGTTGCACGGAATTCCGCGAGAAATTCGCCACGAATATAAGACGCACCCATGGGTTCGGGATGAGTAAAATGTTGTATAAGAGTATAAGTATAATTGTATATTAAGTATAATTAAGTGGAATGGGGCATCATTTTAGTTAATGTAAGCTAAGTTGTTGTCGCTGATTTGTCCCCTCGCACTTAGCACTTTAGTACATTGTAAAAACCCCCTTTTACCGGATAATCGACATCCTCGTTTTATCACCATAGTTGTACGTATAAAATTTATATATACTATAAATAGTGGTTGACTTTATTTTCTCAAATAATTGATTTCAAAACCGTTTCTCACGGACCCAATTCCCAGCAATATATTACAACGATGGATCAGGGGTTGGGAATGGGTTGTGATTTATACCAGAGACCGGGTACGTGCGTTTTTCGGTAAAACCCCTGTTGTTACCGCCCGATCATCCTCTCTCCTCTTAATAATTATCTCTGCGCGCCATTCTTCATTCTCTTTCTCATTCTCATTTTTTTATAATGCAAATAAAAACCAAAAAATGACGTTAGTTTGTTTATTGTAAATATAAATTCCTACTGTTAGGTTAAGGGTCAGGGTACAGATAGGGAATAATATATCAAATATTTCTTTCGCCAATTTTCGTCGCATATGCAGTATATATTCACTTCGGCTCACTTTCATAACTTTCCCATTTCATTTTTTCTTAGCTCCGATATCTTCAGATAGTTGGCATACCGTCAAACCGCTTAGGAGAAGGAGGATAATCGGTGGTAACATCAGGAAGATCAACCGTTTTTCTTTTGTTGTTTCCAGATTTGTTTGATAACACAATATGAAACATAAAAAAAATTGAGAACGAATATTTTTCGGGGCTCGAAACGACATTATTAAAACTGGCAGCTGGCAGAACTCGGTCGACCTTAAAAGCACTCGAAGAATCGTAATACCTGTCCTATCCATTCAATGCACATATACTTTTCGCTTCCCTTTACCAAAAGATAGATGTATCTTTTCCCACGTTAATTAGAGTGCCTTTACTTTAGATTTCGAATTAGCATTGTTGGACAAAAAAAATATTGTGGGACTTAGCATTCTGTCCTCTGTCTCCAAATTTATTAACCTCTGTTATAAGAATATAACCGCTCCTAGCGGGAAAATATTCAATTTTCAGAAAGGAAGTGAGCGGTTCGTCTCATATATACTCGCCCTTTCAAAAATACAACTTATAATGTAATCCATTACTGTATTATAGAAAATCAAGTAGTTGAAGATTTGAGTCATGAAGAAAATGACGAGCAATCTGTCCAATTACAAGATGCAACGGTACCTGAAAGAAAGAACCAAGCTGAACCGATCGGTAAATAAAAAATAGATATATACTATTTTAAATTATATATATACTTTAGAGTGCACAGACACAGTTGCGATGTTGATCGATCAAAGTAAGCTAAATTGTTGTTGCACAATCACTGATTTGTCTTGGGCTTCGAGTACTCGGCACTTAAGCACATAGGGCTCATTTATTACTGGTTGGTCTACGTCAGGGGTGGGCAAACCTTTTCTCTCCGCGGGCCGCATGGTCCATATGTGAATCTCTGGTGGGCCACATTCAACAAAAACTATATTTACTAAATGTTATTTCCACACAAAAACGCAATTATTATTCATGCAAATGTGTTTGCGTTTGCAACATGACTGCGAAATCTCCTTGCAGTCTCGTTAAACGCGTTTTTTTTGTGCGAAAATGTATGGACCACACAAATTAATATCGCCTTGCGAGAAAGTTCGCGGGCCGCACAAGCGAACTATCGGGCCTTAGTTTGCCCATCCTGGTCTACGTACTAGTTTCACACCATAGTTGTACGTATAAATCGTGATTGACCTTTTTATTTCATCAGATAATTGATTTCAAAATCGTTTCCCAATTCCCAACAATATATTGCAACAATTTATCAGGCGTTGAGTTATGATTTATATCAGAGTCCGAGTACTTTGCGTTTTACTTTTATTACAACCTATATTGCTTCATTCCATGGTAACAAAATATAGCTGGCGTTTGTGCCGGCTTATTTACTCCTGCGTCACAACTTTCGACTGATTTACGAGGAATTCCATTCCGTAAATATTTGAAGTAGTTCGTTTTATTGTCACATGGTACAAAAACGCGACACACACCAAGCTGGCACATATTTTACGACCATGGCCAAACGATGTCGTAACAAGCCATTGACAGAATCGTTCGGGGATATTTTCGTTATACCGTTTAAATCAGCGCTTCTCAACTTTTTTCAACTCGCGGTCCACTTTTACTGAATTTTTGGAGACCCACTACAAGATATTGTGGCAAAATGACAATGAAAAAAATTAAAAATATATTTGTGAGAAATGAATAAAATATTGACAACACATTCAATTTGCTGTTAAAATGCTACTCAATAACACTCAACATGTGTTGATAAAAGTATTCGCTTTTTGTACGTTAACATTTTGTCCTGCGTCGCGGCCCATCGGTTGAGGAGCGCTGGTCTAAATGACCTTTAACACTCCTAAAACAACGACTGATAGGTGGATGTAAGGATAAATAACCTTTCCCTGTAAGTATCTTGTAAATAACCATATATATCACGTGGGATATGTTAACGAATTACTGCGTTGGTCCAAAAATAAATTTATTTCAACGTTTATGCTACGCTGATCATCCCAACTTTGAAAACAATCTTGACGTAATGTGGATTGCATATACAGAGGAAGCAATGCATATAACGAAAAGAAATATACATTCAATGTTCCGTTGCGATGTAGGCCTTATTATGGTAATAACTAGGAAATGGACGAGTCCGAAAAATTTGGACTCGAAAGAGTCCTGAAAAAAAGACTCGTCGAGTCCTTGTCTATGACGTCATCAAGTTCCCAAATCCCTAAAAATGGTTGTTTCGAGTAGTCCTATTTGAAGAGCACTATATGCTAATAAGTTAATGTATTTTTTTTGCGTCCTGGTCCTGGCAAGTCAAATATAAATTATTTTAGAACCACTAGATCAGAAAAAGCAGTGTCATACCGAATGAATTGATTATTTTTTAGTAAAGAACGTTTAAAATCACTGGTACAATATATTTTTACATTGTCACGGCGCAGATACTACACAGCGGGCGCCAATCCCACTGGGTAAAGTTGTTCAATACAACGGAATGATATTGCTGACACGAGGAAAGTGTTTCTAAGTTATTTTTTTGACTCGATCCAATGGATTTTGATTGTAACTGTTTGTATTGGGGATGTTAAATCAATCCTTTGTGTAACCTGTGAAATCTTTTGTGTCAAAAAAATGGGATAACACCGAGAATCATGTAATCATTAGGCCTCAGAAGTACAGGACTCGATCGAGTCCGAGAAAAATGCCAAGAGTACTCGGACTCGTTCTGTCCCATTCCTAGTAATAATAATCATCACATACGTGAATAATCTTATACATTTTGCATCATATGCATTATATCATTGCGAAAATATTCAGATGTTTCAGCAACCCCAAAGAATCTTCGCGCGACTATCCGCGAGACCGTTAACCCTAGTTTGATAAAGTCTGAGTTAAATTGATAAAATCACACGTTATCATTATCAAGAAGAACACAATTAATGTTTGCTGTCGGACAACTGCCCTCTGGACAATTGCCCCCGGACAACTGCCCCCGGACAATTGCTTCCCGGGGCAGTTGTCGGGGGTGGGGAGCAGTTGTCCGGGGGGCAGTTGTCCTAGAACCGACCTATATACATATATTATCGAAAACATTATTATTAGATTTTTTTTTCTGTATTTTTTGTAACTGACGTGGGGAGAAAGTCTTCTAAAACGCAGCCTAACGACCACGGTCAAGAGAGCACCGGAGCTACACAGCAGTTAGAAATATAGCTTTACATGTCGTGTGGGAATTAATTGACATCGTTGAGGAGAAATACACTCTGCGTTCGCGTTTAGGGTTTACTGTATTAAGAACTGTATAAGTGATATATTTGATGCTTAAATAAACAATGCACTGTTATTGACTATTTTCAGAATGCTCTTGCGGAACCCTAGGGGTCTGCAGAGCCTAGTTTGGACCCCTCTGTATTGAGCGATAATTCAGTTATATTTTTTTAATATTTCAGATGACGTTGCACAACAAAGAGTTGAAGGAGAAGGGCCAGCGATGGACAATCGTCGTATTCAACCAGAGCTGAACGGTGAATATTTTAAAGGGTTGGAACAGAGCTTCTCAATTTTTGTTCAGTTGTTGACATGCATTTTGAAAATACGAATTTTCGCGACACATGAATTAAAAATTGTACATAATTCACAAGTGTTATAATTAATTGCCCCCGCCCTGTCCAAGGGGTAGATGCCGGGGGTCAATTATTCATGGAGCAGTAAGAAAAGCTATATTTTATACAGTTTTGGGGAAACGTAGCTTACTATTTTGAATGTTAGGAAATGTGATTTATTTTCATATTATGATTGATTTTATATTTCTAATGTTCTAGGCAACGCGAGGATGCTTCGAGCAAATTTCGAGGAAAACAGAAAACTCACTTTGGCCTTCATTGGCTTATTGGTGGTGATTTTGGCCATCCAAATCAACTACACGTTTGTAAAGGAAGGTAAGTTTTAAATTGAAAAAATATTGCTGGAATACAATAAAATAGCATTATATCAAACATTAGTTTATTACAATACTTCATTCAATTCCCCTACCAATATATTGAAGTGATGTGCTCAATGTATTTTGTTATTTCTCTACATAGAGAGAGAGATTTGTTTTATTTTCCATACCAAAGTAAACAAGGCAGTATATATGAATAGCGAAATAAACAAATAATAGAAACAAGGATTTGATAAATGCCAGGTATTTTATAGTAATATTTGAGGTTTAAAATGAAAAAAAAATCAAGAAACTATTCAATCAGTTTTGGTATAGATGAGGAAGCAGCGAAAGACCGCATGGTCATCAATGTCGAGCTGCTTCCTCATTGTTTAGCAGGAACAATTAAATTATTTTTTATAGTGAAAATGCAAATAAAATACAGTTCAACATAGAAACATAGAAAAAGAAACACGCTGATAAATACTACATTTCAGTTCTTTCTTGGCAGAATATTGTGTAACTTTATTTGCCAAGTGGTTCAGTAGGCTGTGCGGCAAAGTTAAATGCAATTAATTACAATAGATATATATTCGATTTCTGAATGTTATATTTACGCCCGTTATAATTTATCCATTTAAACCAAATACACATGATTCAAGTTACACATTTCAATCCAAAGGAATATATAACTTTGGAGTATTTAGTATCCCTGGCTGTACTCATGCACTATAAAAATAAAAGAAGACTAACTAGGATTGTGTGCCTGTCTCTTATAGTTGACAGATGTCCTGATTTCTGGCAGGTGTTTTAAGAATTTGTCTTGTGCGACGTAATTGAATAGATTACGCGATGATACACAGTGAACATGTGCGTGATAAAAAATCACATGCTCCAAGTAATTAAACGCTCTAATGCTTGCAATGTACACTATGGAAATTATTATAAAACCGGTAAAACACTATGATACCATCTCAACAACTGATCAACAACAAAATATATATTTCAGACGAAGCGAATCGAGCATTGGGAGAACCAAACTTTGAGATTCTCTCCACACTAGTTGAAGTAGTTTACAACCGTAAGTAATATTATTCAGACAATATATTTTCAGCTTGTTTCCATGCTCGTGTAAAAAATCAGACCATTTTTGTATAATTCTGAATTGTCGTGACGCCCAGTAGGAAAGTTCGCTGGCGCAATTACTAGATTCTCTTTTGATCACATATTTTAATTTCAGAATTATCTTCTCCAGATTTGGCACAGCCTAAACCGTCTGTTCCTAGAAGTATATTACTTGCTGAAGAGTGCCCTCTACCGGATAGAAAAGAAATGCATCAATTACTTGTCCAATTTTTCGTAGATATAACAGCGTTTTCTGACATCAAACAACCTTCGATCAGAAAATCCTCCCCCTCGTACGCAGAAAGAGTTTTTAACATGGGCGAAGAACTATTCAGGAAAAATAAACCTTTCCACGCGATTCAATTATTTTATTTCACTTCGAAGTTATACAAACTAGAATATCATGGTGACAAGTTGATCGCTGGAATTTTAAATTGTACAGCACGTATAAAAGAGGCAGTTACAGAGATAACCAACAAAAACTCCATGAAAATATTAGTCCATGATCACGTGATCCCACTCATGCATGAGATGAATACAGATATGAAGTCAATACACGAATCAAATCACATGTTCCGGATAACCAGTGTGACTGCCGGTTTACAGGCTATAGGAATTAGCTACAGCCTATGCGGAAAGTATCAACAAGACGTCGATATGCAAGAAGAAGCAATGAGTCTGTTGAAAAATGAAATGCAGGGACATGCGGAAAAAATACTTTATTTGGATATAGTTGTGTATCTGCAGGGTTTGCATACGAGAAAATGGGGAAATATAAAAAGGCAGGGGAGATGTTCAATCACGCCTTGCAAGTTTATGAGAAAGCGACTGATTGGGGTGATGATGTAGAAAAAATGAGTGCTATCGCCCAGGCTAAACGCTTTTTAAAAAGTGTCCAATAAAAATGGTCACAACTTCACAATAAACAAACACGAATCCCCTTCTTCTCATTCGAATTTTACATTAAAAAAAGATAGGTCCATGTTGGTAATAAAGTAAAACACAATGTCATGCCAACTATTTTGAGGTCATAGTATGTACGGTCACGACAGATTTAATAAAGTAGGCAAACCATTCGTCGTAAATTGGAAAAATAGCCTATTCGTGTTTGTCTAATTACATATTTCGTATTTTGATGAGTATCTTTTGTCAAACTGTATAAATATGACGTCACAAATGCATTATTCGATCTATCTATTTTCTCTTTCATATATGTATGGGATATTGCAGTGAAATTCATTTAACATACATTATTGCCGAATAAAAACGCTAATAATTGATCTAGGATTCTCTCAATATTTCTCCCAATATTTCTGTTTATCTGTTTACAGAATTATTATAAAATGTTCATTTACTACGTCACAGTGATTCAATTCTTTCACTTTTTCAATCACATAGTAATAATTTTAAACCCTGTAATAATCATTTTCATCAAATCACGTGAAAGAATGGATTGTCATATTTAGACTTCGCCGCTTCGTAATATATTTTTCGAACTTATATATCACTAATAAGCATTTTCGGATCAAGGTTTGATCAGGCCCTAAGCTATTGGATGTAATGGGGCGCTTTATATGTCCTGATGTCCTTTGTCGGCTCC
>JAUELA010065212.1:0-19628 GCA_031471845.1 Boltenia villosa | reverse complement strand
GGAGTCGGAAGTTTTATGTACCGACTCCACAGCCCTGGTTCTTTTATAGCATAGAGTTAATTTTTCTAATTATTATTAATTTTTTTTAATGCTTATGCTGTGTAAATAAACTTTTATCGACATTACTCCTTACAGCCTACTTATCTAGTATTAGACATGCATTAGTGCTCCACTGTGCTACACAATGAGTGAGCTAAGTACAGGTAACGGATCCGGTAGTGTGTTGGGAGGATACTTGGAAAGTATCGAAGTCGAAAATTTCAAATCATATCGTGGAAAGATTCTTATTCCATTCCGAAGATTCACTGCTATAATTGGACCAAATGGATCAGGTGATGATGATTTGATTTATTTACACAGTATATTAATAAATCATAAAGAAATGAAAAAGAAGAAATCGAGGGTTGAAAGCTAAAGGGGATCCAAAATCATAGTTTTGAGGAAAACGAGTTTTGAAGTTTTGATGCTGGCTAAAATCAGGAATTCATTCTATCTTTATTACTCTTTTTGAGTTAAATTGTTAGTTAAATAAAGTGTTGTGAACATTTGTTGCTGGCGAAAAAATTAATTAATGGACATGGTCAGCTTATATATTTATTTCAGACAAACTACGTCACTGTCTGAACTCATTGGTGGACTTAACTCAATTTGTCACTTTTCGCTTTCAACCCTCGAAATACAGGATTAGAAAAATACTTAATATACTGTGAAAGAACAGCGAGGGACCACAAGGTCACCATGTAGCTGTCCCTTCAAATTCAGAAATTCATCATATCCAGGGCACAATAGAGGAATTTTGAGAGGTCTGTCATTTTGACAGGCTTGGCCAGTCGAAGCCTGTCAAAAATGTTGTTTAGCCGGTCAAATTATGTGCCTAAAAAACACTACATTAATGCGAAGAGGCGCAAGTGCGAGAAGTGGCGTGCAGAGAGAGAATGTTATTTCCTTTATAATGCCGCTTGTTACAAAAAGTAAATTGAGGACGTTAATCGTTCGAAGAACGAACTTTTACAATTGAGTTATTTTGTGTCCTGTTTTAATTTTGCATTGAAAACGCAAATATTCCTGCCATTTTATAGCCGGTCATTTTGACCGGTGTAAAATTTTGATGACTGTCAAGGCCTTCAAATTGCCACTCATTTGACCGATGACTGGCAGTTATTTTGTGCCCTGCTATATTTTATTTGTCTATCAAAAGCATATTGTAACGGCATACTTTATTTAATATGTCTGAGACCGCATGTTGGGATTGCAATGTGATGCAGACGTTTAGCATCACTATTCTCAAATCACTGATATGAAAATAACTGTAAGCGAAAATTCAAGAGTATTGCGGGAGTGCATTCAACTGTATTGCCATCATATTTAGATGAATTCATGTGGAGGCAACAATTCGGTGATACGAGAATTGCAGCTTTTTATCATGTATTGCTGTATATTTCTGGATGGTATATTACGCCAAAAATTTCAGTATTAAAAAAAATTTATTATTAGTTAATGAGGAGGTAGTAGATAAATTTTTTTGAAACCAGTAATTACTTGGAACAAGCACCTTCGGAAGCGATAATCGTGTCTACTCAACCGTGTTGATGTTTTTGAAAGCGTTAATCACTCTGGACTGCAGGGATATTTAGGGACCGCTAAAGAATACAAGTGCCATTAATATATCACTTTGCTGATGTCATCAATTTCATCATGAAAACCTGAATTTTGTGAAGTTATCCAAAATGCATCTAAAATAAATGTTGTCGCTAAAAATCGAATCTGTTTTCTCCATTTTATGACATAACTCAAAAGTGGATAATATTTTGTAATTTTATGCTTAGCAGTACATTTCTAACAAAAATACAGAAAACCGATATTTTTTCATATTTTGTTAAAATGTTTATTTGTTGATATTCAGGAAAATCTAATCTCATGGACGCGATTAGTTTCGTTCTTGGAGAGAAGACGAGCAGTTTGAGAGTCAAAAAGTTGTCAGATTTGATCCATGGAGCTCCGATTGGGAAACCGATCGCGAATCGTGCGAGAGTCACTGCGACGTACGTGAACGAACAGGGCGAGAAAACTGTGTTTTCAAGGTGAGAATACGACTTTTAAAGACTGGGCCGGATTGTTAAAGTCAGGGCACAAGAGAGGAATTTTGGAAGGCCAGTCATTATGACAGGCTTGGCCATTCGAAGCCTGTCAATTCTGTTGTTTGGCCTGTCACATTATTTGCCTTAAAAACACTGCATGAATTAGCTTAGAAGCTTACTTACTTAACTTATTACAAAAAGTAAATTGAGGACGTTCGTCGTTCGAAAAACGAACTTTTACGTTCATCGTATGAAATCGAACTTTTGAAATTAATTTATTTTGTGTCCTGTTTAATTTCGCATTGAAAACACAAATATTCCTGCCATTTCTTAGAACGAGACCAAGTGAAAATTGTTTTGATCAAAATATTATATTGTTTGAAAAACCCAGAAGTCAGTTAGATCTTTTTGGGAGATTTCATTTTCACAAACTTGACTTTTTTTTCAGAATCATCAAAGGATCGTCTGCTGAACATAGAATCAATGACAAAGTTGTTTCTCATGCTGATTACAACAAAGAAATGGAAAAGATCAATATTTTCATCAAAGTTAAAAACTTCTTGGTGTTCCAGGTAAATTTTGAACTTCTGTCATGTCCTGTTAAAAGTTGTAATTTTGTGTACCATTTATTCCTTCACCATGCTTTCTATTTGTAATCAGTGTTCGCTAATTATGAAAATCCACTTGTTGTCTTCTCATTTGTTTAATATCTATTACCTAACCCTCCTCCCTGACTAATACTGAATTTAGCGATTTGTAGTTTGTACTACGTACATCTATAACAAAAAGTCAACGGTGACATGCAGTGTGATTCGCCGACGTAAAATCGATGGACGGTAGTACTGGTTACCAGTGAAAGCCAGAAATAATATAACACATATTCTTGTTCTTACACAACGAAAAGTTTTGTCTTCCGCTATGCATATCTGCTCCACATATCTGAACTGTTTTTACTTGTTTTTTCAATGTTTTCTTGAAGTTTGTCCATTTTTTCACCCAGGGTCAAGTAGAGTCGATCGCCATGAAGAACCCGAAGGAAAGAACTCAATTGTTTGAAGAAATCTCTGGATCTGCTGAATTCAAGGAAGAATACGAGAGAGCGAAGTCAGAGATGGTTAAAGCAGAACAGGAGACACAGTTCTCGTATCATAGGAAGAAGGGTAAGTGGATGTCTATATACAGTGCCGGGCACAATAGATGAATTTTGGGAGGCCTGTCATATTGACAGGCTTGGCCAGTCGAAGCCTGTCAAAACTGTTGTTTGGCCTGTCAAATTATTTGCCTTATAATACTGCATAAATTAGCTTACTTTGCTACTAAAATAACACAAAGGTAGAAAACAGGCAGAATATATATTGTATATAAATTGAAATTGTGTGAATACACATTTGGTATGCAGAGATAGAATGTTATTTTCTTTTTTTATTGCCGCTTGGTACAAAAAGTAAATTGAGTACGTTCATCGCATGAAAAGCGAACTTTTATAATTGAGTTATTTTGTGTCCTGTTTAATTTCACATTGAAAACACAAATATTCCTGCCATTTTATAGCCAGTCATTTTGACCGGCATCAAATTTTGACGACTGTCAAAGCCTTATTAAATTGCCAGTCATTTGACCGATGATGAATATTGACCGTAATAATCGTTCTGGTGAGAAATTTAATTCACCATTTTTGGTTGTGTCAATATCACGCATTTTACTGTTCATTCATTTAAAAATTAATTGGATAAGACGCCCACGAATATAAGACGCACCCAGGGAGCGGGATGAGTAAAATGTTGTATAAGACGCGTCTTATATACGTGAAAATACAGTAACTACCAATCTGAAATGTTTTCTTCCATCGACTAGGAATCGCAGCTGAAAGGAAGGAGGCAAAAATGGAGAAAGAAGAAGCAGAAAAATACAAGAAATTACGAGAAGATTACGCAAATCAGAGATTGCAAGTGATGCTGTTCAAACTGTTTTACAACAACAAAGAGTTGTCAACAATACATGACAATCTAGAGGTGAGGCCAAAACTATTTATCTTATAATTATTTATTTGTCATTGAAGGCTTTTCCGTTAGAGCAGTGGTTCCCAACCTTTTCCTTTCTCTGCACCCCTGGGAAATGTTTCATTAAGTTTCGCACCCCCTACAAAATAACATTCCATTCGAAGATAAAAAGTCGAATCAAACCTAAAAAATGAGGTTTTGAAAAAAATTGTTAACAGTGAAAAAATATATCCCGATTGTACACATAAAATTTTAAATTGTCTGTTAAATTTGACTGATAAGTTCTCTAAATTTAACGTAATAACGTGATGAAATCTTCTGCATTGCTGCAGTCGGCAGCGATTACGCGACAAAGGCGTACGAAAATTGGACTACAATTTTCACACGTAGCCTATACATTACATAGTGGATTGTTTATAATCAACAGATTGCAAAAAAAACAAACTACAAAGAATGCATTGGGGTTTTCATCATCTTTCCTGTTCTGCAAAATTATAAGAAAATTATTTTATAACAGTCTGCTTAATTGAATAGAGTTATGTTTAAGAGTTAGGTCATAATTTTATTCTAAAACACAAATTCAATATAGTATATATACTTCCCCTCTTTTGTCGTACTCCCTGCAGGTGCAGGCACCCGGGTTGGGGTACATTTTGTTTTGTGTTGTAGGCTAACCTGGGGTATAGTCGCGGATGGGCCATAAATCTATGTTGTGTAGTCTACTTAAGGGTTAGTCAGGGGCGTTGCTCAGAATAACTTTGGCGTGAGGTCCTTTGCTTGAGCGAATTTTCCAGTGAAATGTATTACCATGTCAAGCATTGCATAAATGTGCATAAATTTTATCAGGATTTTTCGCAGGGCTGTGGAGTCGGAGTCTGAGCAAATTTGACAGTAGTCGGAGTCAGAGTCGGAGGCGGGAAAACTGTACAGACTCCGACTCCTAATATGTTTGAAACGTTCGAATAATTATTGTTTGTCTGTTTTTGAATACAGCAAAAACGACGCACGATAGCCCCATATAGTAATCGTACGAAATACGTAAAATCACAATGCGAACAGAATAAAACAAGTTTCGTGAAAATCGAACCACGGGTTCCCAAGTTAGTATGTTATAAAATGATGCAATAACCAGGGGGACATTACAGAAGCATTTGTTAGTTCTAACTAACACTTCATCCTGCTTCTAAGTGAATCTCTAAAATTATTATTACAGCGCCGTCTGCGTGAGTCGTGACCTCTGGAGTTGCCGTTAACTACTTTGACTGTCATTGTAATTCCACTATTTTGTTTTCAACTGTAACACTAACAACTGTGGCATTGGTTTTGTAAACAGCTAAATTTATGTAATGTTTGGCATTCAATTCTCACTTGAATCGACTGTTTGGATTTTCGTAGCGTGAATTCATTCATGATTTGAAGAACGCATTACTTCGATCAGCATTAGTTATTTACTCTATTGAATAAAGGAGTCGGAGTTGGAGTCGAAGTTTTATGCACCGACTCCACAGCCCTGATCAAATTGGGACAAACTCCGTATAGAATGTCAACTAATGATGTTTTCAGCATTTTATTTGGAAAGTGTTATTTTCCCGCTGCCTCTGTAATATCTACCGTTTATCTGCTGTCTCCAGTCTTTGAGCTTCTACCATTCTTGAGTGGCCATCCTTGTCACATCATCAAACAAGTGTGCACCCTGATTTAGAGATACAGAATACCAGTCGCCTATTTTCCACCATCCTCTCATTGTTACTTTTTCATTTTTGTTTTCCAGCATAAACAGAAGGACCTGAAACATCTGATCAGAAAGACGGAGAGGACAGAGGAAGATATTAAGACAAGGAAACAAGAACAAGGAAAAATAATGCGTGAGGTCGCTTCCCTTGAGAAGAAGATTCAAGAAAAGGAGACGGATCTGAATAAGAAGAGGCCGATGTACATCAAGGTAGGGATCCTGATTGAGAGGTCCTCCAGGAGGAGGAGTTGAGAATTGATATTTTTTAAAAACAAACATCTACAATAAAATGAAGCCAGTGTATGAGTTATATAAAGTGTTATTTTTAATGATTTCATTCACCATCGCCATTACAAAATGATAATAATCATATATCTATTTTCACCATATCAACATTAAGTTTTTTAACAGTAATAGGAAGCATGGAAGTTTTTTAAATTTATAAAATAAAAATATAAAACTACAAAAAAAATCCTCAATATGTTGTTCTCAATCCCATCTGATAACTTCTCAATAATACAGTTGCGATTCAAATTTCCCTACATCAGGGATATGAGAGTTTTAGACAAGTATTTGAAGGGGGTTCCAAATTTGTAGGAAGGAAGAATTTTCAATCCTTTTCTTGTTTAATTTTAATAAATAAAAAAGTGCCAATATTTTTTCACTCAATTTTGCATATTTTCATATTACCCGAAAAATATAGTTTCATGCCAGTAATTGCAGTATTGTGTTATTCTTATTTCTGTTTGAATTACACTGAATGCAAACGCAAAATTCTTGGACAAATTTTAATCCAAATGTCAAATCAAATTTATAAAAAAGTACCTTCATTTGATTCAGTAGGCTATTTGATGAAGTGTTTGATTTTAATTTAAATATCTGATCAAATTTTATAAAAAGCACCTTGATTTGATTACAGTTTTACAGTTTTAAAATGTCAACCTGGTTCATCTCTCACCGTCTTATCAATGGAATACTCTTCAACGATTTATTATCTTTCCAGGCCAAAGAAAATACAAACTTCGTGATGAAAAAATTGGAATCAGCTAAGAAATCTCTTCGAACTGCTGAGATCCGACACGATAGTCATATGCATGTCATCCAGGATCTGAAGAAGCAGCTGCAGGATGTTGAGGATAAAAGATTAGTTTTCGAGACCCAGGTTTGATCATTGTTTTGATAAAGTGTCTGAGAGCTCTTCAACACAATTATTTTATTTTTATTATTTATGCGTATTGATTTTAACTTTATTTTTTGATCAATGTATCATATTTACACTCGGATTTACCAGAAAAACGTAGCGAGTTTATAAATGGCCGGCCTGCGAGCATGAATCCGATGTGTACCGGCGAGCAGTTCAGCGTCCCCAGTCACTTAAACACGACATATATTGAAGAGAAGTGATCAACAAGCGTGCAATGCATCTTGAAGGTGCTGAATAAATTTGTGAAAGTGAAGCCGGGACTTGAACCAAGAACCTCTAGGTGAGCATAGATGACCAGCCGACGGCTTTACCCGTCGGCCACCTGACAGACTTGATGTGAGCTTTTCATAAGAAAGGATTTTAGGAGGTGATTTTTTTGTAAATTATTAGGAAGGAGAAACATTGAAAAGTTGGCAAAATCACATTTTATTTATTCTGAATACCAGTAATGAAGGGCTTAAGGATGAAATTTGAAATGAAGAAAAAATCAAAATATTCTGATTTAACTAACCTTGGGTTTGACTTAACAGTACCTGTAAAATGGTTAATGGTTAGTCTTAGCTGTTGAACTCGTTAGTTAAACGTTCATAAAATTTTAACTAATTTAACTGATGCTACGTTTAAAATGATAATGCTCATTACGTCATGCTTAATTCTGACAGTAATGTATTGCAGCTGCGTGCCTGCAATGAACGCTAATTATCTTGGTAGGACAAACTTGTCATTTCAGTATTTGTATTGCCTGAGCATCAAGGGCCAATGCTCAACTCTGTGCAAATATCACATCGGACAGGGGCAAAATTAACTCCAACGTTCAAAAATAGTTTTGTTTCATCAATTTAGAACAAGTAGTATCCAAAGAAATATCACCAATAAAATATCCACTATTAGGAGTATATAATGAACGGTTGTCTGGTAAGATTTTGTACCAGTTAACCGTGTATGAAAATACAGAAATTATCAACCCTAGAGATGGGACCAAGTCACCAAAGCCGAGTCCGAATCATAGATTTAGAGACTCGAGTCAAGTCATGCCTTTTCAATGTCATGGTCGAGTCAAGTCAAGTCCGAGTCACTGACTTTTTCTAGTCAAGTCGAGTCGAAGTCAACCCTCGAGTCGAGTCCGAATCATAGACCTAGAGACTCGAGTCAAGTCAAGTCTTTTCAATCTTATGGTCGAGTCAAGTCTTTTCAATCTTATGGTCGAGTCGAAGTCAACCCTCGAGTCGAGTCTCTCACGTGTCAAGACTCGAGTCGAGTCACACCAAAAAGTCAGTGACTCGAGTTATTACAACTCTGAATGTTGGACGTATATAATTCCAAACTGACTGGAAGTCACAAAAGTTTGCGTCATTCTTCTTCATTTTTCCTCAGGTTGAAGAAGACAGTCAGGTCGAAGGTCGTGACCTTGAACTTGAAGAATCTCAGATCCAAGAATACAATAGATTCAAGGAAGAAGCAGCGAAGAGGTCGACTGCGATTAATATGGAGATTGAGAAATTGCTGAGAGAACAACAGAACGACCAGGAGAAGTAAGAATCAATTGTTTGCTGTTCACAAAGGAATAATAATCTCTAGGAATGCAGGGCAAAAAATAACGGACAGTCATCGGTCAAATGACTGGCAATTTGAAGGCTTTGACAGTCGTCAAAATTTGACGCCGGTCAAAATGACCGGCGATAAAATGGCAAGAATATTTGTGTTTTCAATGCGAAATTAAACAGGAAACAAAATAACTCAATTGTAAAAGTTTTGTTTTTTTGAACGATGAACGTCCTCAATTTACTTTTTGTAACAAGCCGCATTATAAAGGAAAATAACATTCTCTCTCTGCACGCCAAGTGAGTATTCACACGATTTCATTTATATACAATATATTCCCCCTGTTTTCTATCTTTGTGTTATTTTAGTGGCAAGGTAAGCTAATTTATGCACTGTTTTTAAGGAAAAAATAATTTGACAGGCCAAACAACAGTTTTGACAGGCTTCGACTGGTCAAGCCTGTCAAAATGACACGTCTCCTAAAATTCCTCTATTTTGTCGTGGGGATGGATATTTTCTTAAAAAATCTGAATCTCTTTTGACGAAACTGATCGAGTGAGGCCTTCTAACAAAATATGATGCAAATTCCAAGATTATACTACTACAATAGCCACAAAATTTCCAAGCTTGAATCTCAAATATATATGTTGATTCAGAATTCTCAAAAAAAAAATCCTTTAATAAAGAATTGGGATCATGAGCTCACTGAAAACGACATAAATCATAATAGATATCTTAAACAATAACTAATAGAAAAATGTTATTTTAATCTATTTATTTAAATAATTCTTCTTCAATAAGGGCCATATAAATGAGAAAATAAGCAAATATTTCGGAATGTATTTTCTCTAGTGTATTTGAGTTCAAAACTAATGAATGCTACATCCAAGTGGCTAACATATACTACATAGATGTGTTCTGATCAACAGTCAAATTGAAATGATTTTTTTTCATGAGGAAAGCTTGGCCTTTTCTTGTCTCTCTCGGACAAGTATTTTTGAGGGATTTTCCGTTTCTCTAGTGAAACTACTATTTACGCTCTTTCTCCGAGTAGTGGGAGAGGATGAAAAATTGTTGAAATAGAGGACGTATTTTTGTTAAACAAACAAAGCAAAATAGTTTGTTTATACAGGTCTTTATTCTTAAATGATTTTAAACTTGTTTAGACTGGACACAGAGCGTCGTAAAAAGAGTGAATTGTGGTCGCTTCAGAAACAGAAAAGCAAGGAATTGGAAGAAGCGACGTCGCGAGTCGATAAACTACGAGAGTACATCGAGACTAGTCGACGAACACTGTCAGAGCACAAGAAGTTGAAGAGTGAATTGGAGAAAGAGGTAAGAGAGGAAATTTAGGGTTCTAGGATTGTTAATGTGACATAATTAATTGTTATTACATTCACTTATTCTTTCCCAGTTCGTTTATGACATACAACCCCCCTCCCCCCTCTTTTTTTCTATATGACATTACATATAATATTACAAAAAGGTTTTTACTTTTTTTCTGATTTACAACATAATTGATTTTTCTAATAATAAATTGATCTTGCCATCTGATAAAACTATTTCCTTTTTAATATGATGCATGCTTTCAATTGTTCCTTTTAATTTACACTTAAATATTGTTCTTAGTATGGATTCAAAGTTGTCTATGTCCTCGAAAACTATTTTATTCCGAAATTCCCAAATTGCTGCCTTTGCACATGATTTAACGAGTTGCTCACTTGTTCGATGTCTTTTTTTCTTGCATCAAGATTATGCGATGGATTGTATACAGTACGTAGTTTAATTTAAACCCTGTATTTCTATCTGTTATACTTCAGTGATTTGTGTGACCTTAATTGTACATGTGTGACTCAGTGTGAGTTGGTGTAGGTGATGGAAGTTGGCAGTTGAATTATAATCAGTGACTATTTTAAGTCAGTTTACAGGACAACTGCCCCAGACACCCCCACCCCGACAACTGCGCCCCCACTAACTGCGCCCCGGATTAACCATTGACCATTTAACAGTCCTAATTTAAACACTTGAGCAGCGAATAACCATCTCATCATAACATCCTTCATCCAGGTCCAAAGCTCATATGAGAGGATCCGGGAGATCAATGTTGAGTTCGAGGAAGTGATGAAGAAACTAGGAGATGCAAAGGTCGATCGGACAGAGAGTTCACGGCAGCAGAGGAAAGCAGAATTGTTGGATAACTTGAAGAGACTCTTCACAGGAGTTGTAAGTTCAATCAGTTGTTTATTTTCTTCGCAACACTTGCTAAATATTCTAAGAGACCTGGGGGGGTATTACAGAAGCAATCGTTAGCCTTACTGACACGTAATTTTTCTGTCTACGAGATTTCTCTTTAATTGGTATTCTTGCTTTGAACGCCAACTTCTGTGGTGCTTAAAATTGATATAATAAAGTTGATAAAATATGCGAGTGCATCCGCTGAACAGACATAAGTCTACTTCATCATTCGATTACGTTGATTATTGAATTTGTGACGTCGATTACAGTGATATCGAGAGAAATTTTGAGAAA
This sequence comes from Boltenia villosa, assembly GCA_031471845.1. Lineage (NCBI taxonomy): Eukaryota > Metazoa > Chordata > Ascidiacea > Stolidobranchia > Pyuridae > Boltenia > Boltenia villosa. Next base: position 8,543 of record JAUELA010065212.1, on the reverse strand, counting down.
AAATGAGATATGACCCAGCAAAAATGGAGATTTGCAAAATGTTCTGTAATAGCAATTTGCACTAAAACTGATTGCGAGAGCGTCTGTGTTCGTTATTTGTTTGCCCGGAATTGTACGTTAACGAGTTAGTGATTAATGTTCTGTTATGTCCCCCCTGGCTCTTCATATCAGCGCTTCTCAACCGGTGGGCCTCGAAGCTATTACAGGTGGGCCGCAAAGCAGGCCAAAATGCAGATTAGTATTAGATTACAAAAAGCGAATACTTTTATCAACGCTTGTAGAGTATTACTGAGTAGCATTTTAATAGTAAATTGAATGTGTTGGTAATATTTTATTTATTTCTCACAAATATATTTTAATTTTTTTCATTGTCATTTTGCCACAACATCTTATAGTGGGCCTCCAAAAAAAATGTCAGTAAAAGTGGCCTGTGAGTTGAAAAAGGTTGAGAAGGACAGGTTTACATGATTGAAGAACTCAAATCGGATACTTTTTCAGTTGTAATTCCAAGTTCCAACTCCATTTTAGTTGATTTATATGGAAGGCTTAATCTCTTTGATTTATTACGTTTGAATAATATGACGCACTCGTCATCATCGCGAAGTGCTCGTTTCATTGGTTGAATCACAGATCTAATTGTTGCGTAATACAATTTATTGAAATGTTATTTCTCTTGACTACACTCACTAAGAATTCTAAGAGACCAAAAACCAATGGAAATCTTCAGCTGTTTCTTTAAGGAAACTAAAGACCAGTTTGAGATTATACTGTTCGATAAATTCAAAGTCCAGATATCTGTTATTGATACATCTGAATTTGCTTTGGAGCTTCCGTTCATTAATTTTACAGGCGTCACAATCACCATAAATTTCCGTGTATAATACGGCCCCTTGATTTGTCACCAAAATATAAGAAAATAACTATTACCATATTTATTACGCACCCATAGTTTGAGGAAAAAAATTTTTTTGTATAAAATTATTTGTTTAACATTGCAAAATAATCGATCAATACTGTCGAAAAATATAATCGGCGAATATTTTTTTTAAACATTTATGGTACTCTATGACATGTATATATGCTTTTACACAGATTATGGTTTGGTGCTTTATGAAGTATATATATATATTTTCTTACTCAAATTCCAGTCAATGGGTGCCATAGCCACTTATCAACTACTATTATCATGTTGCGTGATTAATGCCTGATCACGCCGTGTACATGTATTAAGGGTAATCATTTTGAGAAGATTTATTGTTATATTTTTGTAAAATTTAAGGTGAATTGCCCAATTGATAAAATTTAAAATTCGTCATACCCATGCATAATACGCAAACCCAAAATGACTAAGATTTGAACGTAAATAATGCGTATTATACATGGAGCTATACGATACTCCAATGAAAAATAAAATAATAAAATGATTCATCCAATATCCATTTCAGCATGGCAGAGTCCTGGTAGATAGATAGGGCTTCTTGAACTTGGCTACTTTATATGCCATTTGGTATGAAGCCATCAGTAGTGGTTTGTCAACAGATACAAAACCTAATTTTGGGAGGGGTGCTCGACAATCAAAGCAGGCTTTTTTAGTTTTCAACGATTCAACATCATGGCCAGCAACAACGGCTCCATCATGCTTGTTGTTGAAGTGTTCTTGCAGCTTAGATGGCTTCAGATTTGCAAAGCATGCACTGGGGTTTTTGCAAGTCCTCATTTTTGTGCAAGTGAAACCAAAACACACATCGGCATCATTCCCTTTCCTTTTTTTGACAGAAGGGTTAATTTGGTTAAATTTAAAAAATAAAGAAAAGAAAAATAAGGATAACGGCTGATTGGAAGAATGAGTATTGTCATACTATTAAATATATAATAAAAAAAACGAAATCTTAACTCTCTCTCGCACCCCCTAAAATTTACAGAAATTTACGATACTCCAATAAAAAATAAAATAATAAAATGATTCATCTTATATTCATTTCAGCATGGCAGAGTGTTGGATCTTTGCGAACCAGTTCACAATCGTTATAAAATCGCAATCACGAAGGTTCTCGGCAAGTACATGTACGCCATCGTGTGTGATACTGAGAAGACAGCGCGAGACTGCATCCAATACATGAAGGAACAATGTGCAGAACCAGAGACATTCCTACCTTTGGACTATATTGATGCAAAACCAGTCAATGATAAACTCAGAGAGATCAGGTGAGGATAATCTTCATCAGGGTGACCCAACAACTGGCCTCTTGTAACCAGGGTTGCGGAGTCAGAGTCGTAAGAAGTAGGAGGTTATTGATGGAGTTGGAGTCTGACTCCTGAGAAAGTTAGAAGTCGGAGTCAGAATTTTTTTTTAAGAATCAAAACCCTCACTGCCTTTGTTGACAGTCTTAACTTGATCCTAATTATGTTGAGGAGTCAGAGTTGGAACTGTAAGAAGTCTAAGAGTCGGAGTCGGCATCTTAGGAATACTAGGAGTCGGAGTCGGACCTTATACCTTCCGACTCCGCAACCCTGTTTGTAACTGGTACAAAATCTTACCAGTAAACAGTTAATTATATACTTCTAATGGTGATATTTATTTGGACAACTTACATATTTTTTATTGTATTGTTCTAAATTGACGAAACAAAACAATATTTAAGTCAATTTTGTCCCAGTCCCGATGTGAATATATTTTATATATTTTCAGGGACCCACATGGAGTGAAGTTAGTTATCGATGTGATCCGTTATGACCCACCTGGGATCAAACGTGCTCTGCAGTTCACTTGCGGCAACTCTCTTGTTTGTGAGACGGCAGACGATGCGAGGAAGGTAGCATTTGGACAGGTCGACAGACATAAGGTGGAGATTGCTTGCATTTGTTAATGTATTTGTACTAGATTTGAGAATAAAAATTCACTTATTACACCAACAGTTTCGAAACAATTTTAATTAAAAACGTTTTTATTTGTTTAAATTTATATTACTATAAAAATGTAATAAACGATCTAGGCTTCTCAACCGATGGGCTGCGATGCAGGCCCAATATAACTTACAGTTTTGAAACAAGTTTAATTAAAAACATTTTTATTTGTTTATAAAAAGACTGCAATGCGTAATAAACGTTCTAGTTGAGCGCTTCTCAACCGGTGGGCCGCAAAGCAGGCCGAAATGTTACAGTACGAAAAGCGAATAGTTTTTATGAAAGCGTGTTGAGTATTATTGAGTAGCATTTTAACAGTAAATTGAATGTGTTGTTATTATTTTATTTATTTCCCACAAATATATTAAAATTTTTTCATTGTCATATTGCCACAATATCTTATAGTGGGCCTACGAAAAAATATCAGTAAAAGTGGGCCGCGAGTTGAAATGGGTGGGGGAGCACTGCTCTGGTGGGCTATTTGGAACAGATTGTTTCTGGTCAATCAATCTAATTTATTTGTATTTTATTGTTTTTCTTACATTTTGTTTCAACATTTACCAATTCCTGCTCTAGGACATGTTCCAGCGTGCAGATGGAACTACTCGACGGAATCAGGTTATTTGTGATGCCTAGTTGTGTGTATTTGCATGAGTAAAGTGCGTATTTGCATGCGTAACGTGTATTTGCATGTGCAATGTGTGTATTCTTCACTAAGCCAATATTATCTCTCTCTCATGTTTCCTCTTTATCAATCTTTAACCCTTGCAAGACTTATATAGATTAGAATTTAGTTATTCTCTAAGTTTTTTTTTTATACCAAGAGAAGTTCATGTTGATTTTTCTATGAAACTGTATATATATATATATGATTCAGAACTGATGCCGTGTTTTATTGAATACTCGTGCCTCAACTTTCTACCAGTAAGGTTCATTTTGATTTATTTACCTTAAACTCTTTTCCAAGCCTTGTGCGGTGCCCGAGAGAATATCGTTTGAAAGCGTAGGGTACCGTTCGGTGCCTGCGCTTATTCTCTCTTTTTCGTTTGTGCTTAGTGATAGGTTTGAGCTTTGAAATTTAGTCAATGAATTGTATGAAACGTTAGTAACCAATATCACACTGGTTTATATCAGAAAAACTAAATCACGCATTTATAAGCCTATCTATATGTGCCGCATGTTACTCTTCAGATATGACATAAAGATTTTCTTTTCATATTATTCTCTATTTCTATGATTCATTTAGTTCAGTCATCATTCTCTATCGTAGATCTACAGTTAAGTATTAGCAAGGAAATAACACAATAACACTCTGGATTGTGTTATTATTTTTTTTAGTATATTTCTAATCGAGAGAAATCGAATGCATTTTTCTGATATTCATATAGGTTCCATTAATTCAGTTGAATAAAACAAACTATCGTGTTTGCATGTATCAAATGGTCCTAATGGCACTAATATTAATTTTAAAATCCGGAGAATATGGTACCTGAAATGATTTAACAATAACAAAATGGTTGTATCCTTATAATTGAGTAATGACTTCATTGTAATTGTCATCAAATCTTTTACACATTTGCATGATTCATATGTGATTGGTCATTGGAGCTGCTTGTGCACTCATGCATGCCTTTAAATAAAGAATCCTAATCCAATGCATTTCATTTTTATTCAATCATGTTTTAGTTGTTTTCATGCGAATATAACTTTATACCTTTATGTTGGCGTGTTATTGTACAATCCATCCGCAGTTTTTGTGAATAAAATAAAATTGATTAAACAGACCAGAGTGGCCAATTTTGCTCCTTTGTGGCCAGAGGCCCAGATCTAACTCTTTTTTGGCTCCTCCCTGTCGATTTATCAAATTCTTTTGTAGCATCTTTATTATGTAACAATTAACAAGTACTTACTTCTGATGCAAAATGTAGAGGCAAAATGCTACTGCTAGGACTCTCTAAATGAAGTGACTGACTACTCTACATCTGTTATCATTGTTATTTGGCTCCTTTTTTGTAAACCTGGCTCCAAGATCAATTTTCAAGTTGGCAACCATGTTACAATTATTTTGAACCTAATTTAAACATTGCTGTTAATAATATAACTCGTTCCACTTCAGTTTCACATGAAGTGGAATCTTTCATTTTGATTTTGAATGATTTTAATGAAATTTGAATTGTCCAGAAGTTGGAAAATAAACAGTTGGTCCGAATATAAACCACAAACTAACTCTATCAAATCTATGCAAATTCTAGGCTGTTGCATTGGATGGAACTCTGTTCCAGAAATCCGGAGTAATATCAGGAGGAGCTACTGATTTGAAGAGGAAAGCTCAGAGATGGGATGAGAAGGTTCTCGATCACTTGAGAGCAAGAAAAGATAAATTAACGGAGGAACTGAAACAGGGTAAGTTGATGGGAAGGGAGGATCTATGTACGGAGAATTTCGAGTCAAAGTCAAGAGGATTTTGAAAAGGCGTAATCTTCAATATCATTTGTTAGATGATTTACCGTTTTTTATTTGATGCTTTTTGAATGGAATGGGAATGAAATAATTTTCTGACTCCTATCACCGATCAAAAAACACTAACTCCTGATACAAAGAACAGTTATAATAGATCCAATATCAAGATATTTTACCCAAATAACCCAATAGTTTTCAATAAAATGCAAAATGAGAACTAAGAATGGGCACTTCGAATCCGATGAATTGCTAGTGTTCCGATTTGGAAAACGAGATTCGACATTGCGGCGATTAAAAAAAAAAAATTAATTAATTATGGTTACACTTAACATTCGTAAATGCCCATCCTTAATGAGAACACTGTTATAGCTAACATAGATATTAGAGTCAGGTAGAATGTTTGAGGAATTTTCCAAATTCGATTCCAGCCAACATATGTCTTCATCTCGTATAAATTGTCCAGTTTAGATTCCCAGCCCTGCTCATAAGTATTGGTCGTGCAATTACTCTGAAACCATTGCATACTTTGAAGCAGATCATTCCTGTAGTGCAGGGGTTCCCAACCTTTCTCATGCTCCACACCCCTAAAAAATATTGAATATGCCCTCGCACCCCTACAAAAGTAACAATTTTTTGTTAGGATAAAGGTGAATTTTTTTTAATAATTTTTTAATATGTAATACAAAAAAAACGAAATGTTAACTCTCTCTTGCAGTTCTAGGACAACTGCCCCTTGGATAATTGCCCCCTACAACTGCCCCCGGACAATTAAGACTGGGCTTAGGGATGTTGGCAAAAGATAAAGCAATCGAGGATCGTAATCTAGTAATTTTGCTGGCTCCGTTAGTCGGGGGCAATTGTCCTAGGCAATAGGGGGAAAGTTTTCAGGGCAGTTGTCCTAGAACCCTCTCTCGCACCCCCTGAATGCTTTCTCGCACCCCTGGTTGGGAACCCCTGCTGCAGTAGGTTGAAGCAAGTTCTTGAAACATCACATTATATAATTTGTGTATATCATATTCATCATGAAATTATTTTTATCCAGAAATGAAAAAGAAACGCAAAGAAGCTGATTTGAAGAACATCGTCAGTCAGATCGGAGGACTCGAGAATCGAATCAAATATTCACAAAACGATCTGGATAATACAGAGAAAAGAAACATGAAGGAGCATCGAGAGGTTGGTTGAAATTTGAAGCATTTTGAAATCTTCCCTCACAAATACCTTGTTATAATGTGACTTCAGAATAGGGATGGCCAAACCGGGTTAGATATCCGGAATTGCTAGGTATTCCGAATATCATTCTTCATCTATTTAAGAATTCCGAATATTCGAAAATTTTTTTTTCTTTTTTGTAGCTATGTTCACGAGATGCTTTTGTTCGCTTAAAACTAAGAAATCGCTACAGCTAATCACGTGACATACGCCTCTCGGGAAGAAAAAAAGCTTGGTAAACACCCACCTATAACTAATATTCATCTCAGCAATGACACACAGCGGGTTTCGTAATACATAATAATAAAGACCTAGGTATGTTAGTACAGGCTTTCCTAAATAAGTAGCATTTTTACTCTAAAAATTCAAGATTCATGTGATGTTGTGATATATTGGCAAATGTAGAAAACTCAATTTAAGAAAACATCCGGAATTAATTATTCCGGAATACCTAACTATTCGGTTATGGCCATCCCTACTTCAGAAGTAAACAATAATTGTGTGACTTATTTCTTATTGTATGAATCTAAATCGGCCAACAGCACCGACATCATCTTGTATTGTTGGTAAATAGAGTCTGTAATTGTAATTATAATGTGATCATACGATAAATTTGTTCAGTCACTATTATATTACTAATTTTCTCCTATTTGACGAAAAATGACAAAATACGCTCCAGATATCACTAAACTGGTATATTTCTTAACTGAATAATTATCCATATCCATAGTCAAGCATTTTTTTATTTGCGTTTTTAGATTATTCACATTGGCAATCAAAACAAAAAGGTTGCCAACGCCTGTCCTATAGTCTTGGTAAATCGAGCCAGTAACTTTTTTTAATGAAGTTTACATGTCAAATTTGACTGAAAGAAATGTGTGTCGTAAAGGCACTTATGTTTTAATATTGTATAAAATTTAACTGAAAATTACCTATATCACCCTGTCCTGTCTCCTTCTTCAAAGCAAGGCATCAACAAGTTTCTGCTTCTTGGAATCTTATATTTTTTTAACATGTCATCAACTCATGACTTCACTGGGCTGTTAAATGGTCACAGGTTAATCTTAGCTGTTAAACTCGTTAATTAGTTCATAAAATTTTAACCAATTTAACCGAAGCTACATTTAAAACGCCAATGCGCATTACGTAATGATTAATTGTGACAGCAATATACTGCCGCTGCATATCCGGAATCAATGCCAAATATCTTGGTAAGACAAACTCGTCATTTGAATATCAGTATTCCCCGATCATCGAGAGCCAATGCTGAACGTCGGACCGGGACAAAATTGACTTCAACATTCAAAATTTAGAACAATACAATAAAAATAAATAATTTGGCCCGATCCGAAGTAGTATCCAAATAAATATCACGACGGAAATTAACAGCCCCTTAATAAAGGCGCGTATAAACAACTATTTTTCTTTGTTTGTTTTAAAAAAATAACGGGCACAATTTTTACAATTTTTCCTCGCATCTTCTCCTTTTATCCTCATATCTCCTACTACTCGGAAAGTGCGCCAAGAGCATTTTCGCTCGGGAAGCGATAAATCTCTTGAAAATCGTAGAAAAAAATGGCAAGCTCGCTCCCTCAAATGAAGTCATTTCAATTTGATTGTCGAGCAGGACACATCCAAGTAATATTTATCAGCTACGCAATTGCAAGGATACAACCATTTTGTTACAGTTCAAATATTTCAGGTTTGAAATATAGTAGGAAAAAACACACACGATCCGGAGTGTTATTTCGTTATTGTGTTATTTTCTTGTTTATACCCGCCTTAACTTTCTTCTTATTTTTGCAGAAAATCGAAGAGTACGAGCAAGAGCTTCAGAATTTTGAACCTCGTTTCATGGAGATTGAGGAGAGAATGAGATCGAGAGAGTCGGAGATCGGCAACTATCGAGCATCAATGAATGAGGTTTGTATTTAAGTAGATTCGTTTATGTAGCTGTGTTCTTCTTT
>JAUELA010065101.1:0-10653 GCA_031471845.1 Boltenia villosa | reverse complement strand
TGGCTAAATGTCCACTTTTGCAACTATTGGCTAAATGTCCATTGGCTAAATGTCCGTTGGCTAAATGTACGGGATTCGTCCAGGATTCTATTATTTAATCTATCCGATTTGGCAGAGCAGAAAATTTCCTTTGGCAACCTTTCTCTGCACATGCGCAGCGCATGCGCTTCTTGTCGGGAATTCCCCGTGCGGTTGAGACAGTTCCTCTTTTCAAACAATTGACTTGTGACATGAGGAACCAGTGAACTGAACTGAACTTGATTTCAATGCCTTAAATGTTGATGTCTGTGTATATATTGTAGAATGGCTGTTGTAATTTAATGTTAAGCAAATATGTAGCCAGATACCTAACGTAAGGGGCATAACTAATTTACGGAAGACGGGAAAGCGGGAATCGAAACACTAATTTACGGAAGGTGCAGGAGAGCGGGAAACTAGCAACCTAATTACGGAAGTTTCGGGTTAGAGTTGTGATTTAATATACGTATCCGCAACTACCGTAAATTAGTGTTTCGATTCCCGTCTTCCGTAAATTAGTGGTGCCTGGCGTTTTCCGAATCGAGTAGATATGGAACAGTAGATTCGGCACTTTCGATCGGAGGAAAACACAGCAGCATGCCGCTTTCAGCGAAGTGGGCATACGGAGAAGAAATGGGAGCGACGTCAGTTTAGAATTGGTGGATTCGGGACATTATTCGTTTTAGATATTTGGCCTTTTTTAATTGAATTTTTGTAAAAATAATAAAATATTTCGTTGGGTTATGTGTGTTTGGTTAAATTGAGTTTGATTTCAAAACTTTCAGTGATATCTACGAGATGCTAAACCAATCTACGATTTAGCGTAAGTCCGATTATCCAATCTCCGACCATAGGCACTCGCACTGCCAATCTACGATTTAGCGTAATCCGATTATCCAATCTACGATCATAGGCACTCGCACTGCCAATCTACGATTTAGCGCAAGTCCAAATCTCCGACAAGCTTATCTTGTCGTCATTCACTCTTTTACCTTAACAGAAACATCCATTGTCAGGTTACATTATATATATATCGTTTAGCGTAGCGTATAATATATCTATTACTCCAAATAAATGTTCCGAACAATCTCGACCATTCAGCGAGATCGTGCCGAATCTACTGTTCTATATCTACTCGATTCCGAAAACTCTTGACTTCAAATTAGGGATGCCATAACCAGAGGCGGACACTCGGCAAAATATTGGGGTAGCGAAATGACGTAATTCGAAATTTGTGCACACAATCCGAACAGTGCGTCATTTGCAACACAACAATAGGTCAACAGATCGAATTACATTTTGCTTTCATTTAGTAAATGTTGCATTGTCTTAACAACAATGAGTGAAAGCTAACGCGATTCGGCCACGGTCATTTTGCGCAACAGTGGAATGCTCAGTTCCTAAAGCAAGAAACGTGCATGCAGTTCAGATGATTAGTCAGTGCCTGAAATGCCAGTGTTTGCAGTTTATACGCAATATAGCGATTCTCTCAACGTGCTTAAGGCAACGCTTCCTGTAACGTTTAAAACAAGTCCAATTTTTTTGGGGTACCAACCGCTACCCCCAGTGTCCGCCCCTGGCCATAACGTTAGGCTATTTTTAAAGTTCGTGGCATTTCCACCATGAGGTTAGGTTAGAAGGAGTTTCTGTTATGAAAACCTTTCGAAGAAGGGTTGGTCATTTTTCAGTGAACAGTTCATTACTAGCGAACATTACAAAACAGGGGAAACCCTAATTTACGGATTAACGGATTTTGCTTACTAATTTACTGATTCCATACGTTACGGACTGACAGACTGATTTAATATCTAAATATCTATTACCTGAGCCTACCCTAACGCTCTTTCCTAACTACTACTGAATTTATTATTATCCTAGTCTCTAGCAATGCACCGTACACTGGAATTTAACTGAAGGGTTAGGGGTCAAATGAAAATTGTCTGTTCATATTTCTAGTTTGTGCTTTTCATCTCAACACAGAACAAAATGTACAATAAATAGCATAAGGCTGTGGAGTGTCTGTACCCTGGCAATGTCTTCAAGTAACAATCAGGCTCAGATTCCAGGAGTCAATGAATCAGGAGGTTGGTAACATTGCATATTAAGTTCTGGCATTGTTACTTATATAGAGGTCGTGTATTGATATTGACTGTCCGGTGGCCGAACAGGTCAAAACCGTCAGCTGGTCATCTATGCTCACCTAGAGGTTCTGGGTTCAAATCTCGGCTTCACCTGCACAGATTTATTCAGCACCTACACGATGCATGCATGCTTGTTGATCACCATTTCACTATATGTTGTGATCACCCTTGAGCCTTGACGTGAGTAAGTGACTGGGGACGCTTGTGGCTGAACTCCTCAACGGTTCAGAGCGGTTTCACGTGACCTTGGTCACAGCTTTCCTCCGCTATCGAAGTTCAGCATGCTCGCAAGCCGGCATGGTCGCATCCTGCTTTCCGGTGAATCCGAGAGTAAATATGATGCATCAATCAATAAAGGTGCGACAAACTATTGGAGATACATAGGCAGTTCATCTTTAAACATCATCAGCCCAACATAAGAATGAGGCTGTTACTTTCAGTGCATATGTCCTCCTCGAGTGGAAAGCATATAAATAAAAATACTTGAAATGTGCGAAATACTTAAATTGCGTGTTAGCAGATGTATATGTGCGAACAAATGGTAATAACATTATGATAATAGCACATTCACAGCATGGCTGATTGATTGATGTATCATATTTACCCCCAATTCACCGGAAAGCCGAAGCGGGCTTATACATGGACGCATGATGCGACCATGTCGGCTTGCGAACATGCTGAACCTGATAGCGGAGGAAAGCCGTGACCAAAGTCACGTGAAACCGCGCTGTACATGCGAGGAGTTCAGCGTCCCCAGTCACTTACTCGCGTCAAGGCTCAAGGGTGAACACGGCATATAGTGAAGTGAGGTGATCAACAAGCAAGCAGAATTCTTTCGTCATAATTAATATAATACGTTAAACGTTAAAAAACAATTTTTAATGTGGATGCAGGTGAAAAGGAGATTGAGTCGACATTGTGACATGACAATCATGCGAAGGGAATATTTTTTGTGCATCGTATTGGTGAAACATATCCTGTTTAGGAGTTTAATGATTAGAGTTTAATAATTGTACAGCGTCTCGTACGATTGTACTTGGCTCCTTTCGTTTTCCCCCCTTTTGATACTGTTTGGCTACCGATACGTTCAAGTTTCACGCCTAGTTGTTATTGATGAACGCCCATTGGAGGCCCCTGATTTTATTTCAGTTATTTTAGTTCATTGTTTTCAAAAGACTTTTATTGTTTTAGTTTATGTCGAACCTGAGGTGGTGGAGGAGGTCGAAGAAGAATTGATTGAGATGGAAGGTATAAACAGTGGCGACGATTAAATTTTCAAATTTTTGTCGAATCAATGGAAATATTGGTTGGATCTATCACAGTGGTTACCAGGGCTGTAGAGTCGGAGTTGTGGAATCGGAGTCGGAGCAAATTTGACAGGAGTCGGAGTCGGGAAAAAATGTACCGACTCCGACCCCTAATATGTTTGAACCGTTCGAACTGGTTCCGAATAATTCTTGAATATTTTTCAAATTCAGACAGAATTTTGAACCTGTTTGAACCTGTAACTTAGAGCCACAGTTGACAGATCAGCATTACTTATTAGTTATTTATTATATTGAATAAAGGAGTCGGTGTCGGAAGTTTTATGTACCGACTCCACAGCCCTGGTGGTAACCAAGCTTTATCTCAATTAAATACATAAATGTTCTTTGATTGTTCCCATTTTTATTTATTTCTCTGCGCAGTTACAGGCAGGGCTGTGGAGTCGGTACATAAAATTTCCGACTCCTCCATTTACAAACATCCGACTCCGACTCCTTTATTCAATATAATAAATAACTAAGTTAAAAATATTCAAGAATTATTCGGAACCAGTTCGAACAGTTCAAACATATTAGGAGTCGGAGTCGGTACATTTTTCCCAACTGCGACTCCTTCCAAATTTGCTCCGACTCAACAGCCCTGGTTACAGATTAATATGTTGGTTCCAAAAATTGAAAAATTCTCTTTTCACCTTGTTGGTTTGAATATTCAAATATTTTTATTCAGTTGCGGGTTCGTCTCCACAAGGTGGCGCTGCTCAACAGGAGGGTGACCCACCTCCCCAACAGCAAGCTGCTCCCAATATCATGAGATTGACAGAAGAACAAATCATGGCACAAGTCGAAGGTTTGCATTTATTGCGCTGATGTTTTGACTTTTATACTTTTTGAAAAAATAGATTTTTTTTTTCAATCATTTGTATCATATTTACCCTCGGATTCACTGGAGAGCCGTAGCAGGCTTGTACATGGACGCATGATGCGACCATGCCAGCTTGCGAGCTTAGATAGCGGAGGAAAGCCGTGACCAAGGTCACATGAAACCGCTCTCTACCGGCGAGGAGTTCAACGTCACCAGTCACTTACCCACGTAAAGGGTCAAGGGTGAACACGGCATGTATTGAAGTGAGGTAATCAACGAACGTGCAACATCGTGAAGGTGCTGAATAAATCTGTGAATGTGAAGCCGAGATTCAAACCCAGAACCTGTTGGTGAGCATAGCTGACCAGCCGACGACTTTACCCGTTTGGCCACCGGACAACTCTTCTGGACAGCATCCGGTTTTTATGCAACATCCTCACATGCTTTTTGATAAACATCCCTCAGATTTTTTTTCTTCTTGTTCTTTCTTCTCATTTTTTTATAATAACAATAAATACTCCAACTTTTGATTTTTGTTTTGAATTGTTGCCATTGAACTAGTAAATTTTTGGCTTCTTCTTCCTCTATCTCTCCATACCATTTTTAAGTACGGTCATTATGCCAGTGCTGTACAAATTATAATTTATTGACATTTGTGTAGAGCAGACGTTCCCAAGCTATGTTCTGTGGAACCCGGGGGTCCTGTGAAAAAATAATTGGTTCAGGGAGGTGCAAAATAACGTGAGAATAAATAATTTAAAAGATGTACTTTCCTGTATGGAACAGAAATCACGAGCGAATTTATATGAAAATAATATCAGACATCGTCTTGTTCGTACGCAATTAAGTTTCATTGCGTAAGCTTTCGCTAGATTATAACATCTAGCTTCTGATGAAGCATAATAGACAACTGCAAAATGAAACACATGAATTGGTTATATATGGCCAAGTGTCTAAGACGGAAAAAAATATGTATGACTGGTAGTTCATATCCTAACAGTTATCTCTGCGGGTCCCGTGTACCGACCGTTTAAAATTTCTCCATGCACCTTTTAAACTGCGGATCCGTTTGCAGCGTGAGCGGCCGGGATGCAGGTTTGGATCCCACAAATAATATCCAAGGGCTCCGCTGCAAAAATAGTTTGGAAACCACAGGGATAGAGCAACACTGCCCCTAGGGACTTGCACCGAGAAATATTCACACAAAAAATTACCCTAAATCCGGGGGAAAATGTCCAGAGGAAAGTTACCTTGGGGCGAGGGCAGTTGTCTGGTTACCATTACCATTGATTAAGGATATGCTTGTTACTTGTTCTGGGGGATAGGTTTATTTAATTTAATTTCTTACTTTCCTCAAATAAGAATTGAGCCAAAATTCGCCTTATTGTGGCCAATATTGCATAATGATATCTTATCAGAGTAGACTAAGAAATAATAATCTACTACGAAAAGTCACAGATTTCTCGAAGTATGAAGTAAAAGAAAAAGACATTAGCACATCAAACAATTGTATTAAAAGTGTAAATATGAGGAGTCTGATATTAATATACAACTAAATAGCATTTTCGGTTTTGGTGCAAGTGCAACATCATACATGAGAAAATTTACTAGAATAACAAAAAAATTGAAAGATTCGATTTTAAGTGCCCATCCCTAATTAGGGTAAGAGTAATATGTTGAGGCATGAATGAATGATCTAACCAGCATTTCAGCAATATTTTAATGTCGCTCCAATGTCATACCGTTGAACTCTTGGGAAGGGGTCACATTAGGTTCCACCTTTCCTCTGCCATCAAGTCAAGCCCTGCTCATAAGCAGTAAATGTCACACAGTCCAGCCTTATATGGGCAGGGCACAATGGAGAAAAATTTTGCGAGGTGTGTCATTTTGACAGACTTGGCCAGTCGAAGCCTGTCAAAACTGTTGTTTGGCGTGTCAAATTATTTGCCTTAAAAACAGTGCATAAATTAGCTTACCTTGCTACTTAAATAACACAAAGGTGGAAAACAGGAGGAATATATTGTATATAAATGAAATCGTGTGAATACACAATTGACGTGCAGAGAGAGAATGTTATTTTCCTTTATAATACCGCTTGTTACAAAAAGTAAACTGAGGACGCTCATCGTTCGAAAAACTAACTTTTACAATTGAGTTATTTTTTGTGTGCTGTTTAATTTCACATTGAAAACCCAAATATTCCTGCCATTTTATAGCCGGTCAATTTGACCGGTGTCAAATTTTGACGGCTGTCAAAGCCTTCAAATCGCCAGTCATTTGACCAATGACTGGACGTTATTGTGTGCCCTGTATTGGCAACTACTGATGAAGGAGAAAATATGATCAAATTATATTATTCTTTTGTCATTTATTCTCCAGGTGGGCAGTTGACTGCGGGCGATGTGCAGAGACAAGGTATCCATTTCTTTAAAAATTACTTCTCATATCGATGCACTAATTCTCTTGTATTTTGTCACTAGGTGGAACTCCTATTTTAACAGGGGGTCGCCCAGAAGGAGCTGCTCCTAACATTGTGGTCAATCATACTTACAACATCCACTATCAGTGTAAGTTTGTCTGTGTGTCTGTGACTTTGACCTCATTAATTATGTCTTAGACCAGAGGTCGGGAACCTCTTTTGTTAAGAGAGCCAAAAAAGCTACATATTTTCAATCGTATTTTCGAGAGAGCCATACAACATTTTTCATTACTTAATCATTATATCTTAATGCAACTAATGTATACATTTTCACTTAAAAGTCAAAACATACAATGTCTGGATATACATTTAATGCGACTTCTGATGCCATTGTTTGGTCACAGCGCCTGTCTAGCCGTATTGGAAAAATTTCTGCCAAATTTGACTATAAAAGAGTTTGAAATCTGGCAACAATAGTAAGCTTAGCCTTAGAATATTATATATGTCTGGGACCAAAATGCTGTCACCAAAAGAGCCATGTCTGGCTCGCGAGCCATAGGTTCCCGACCTCTCTCTTAGAACAACGGTTCTCAACCTTCTTAAACTCGCGGCCCACTTTTACTGACATTTTTTTGGAGGCCCACTAAAAGATATTGTGGGAAATTGACAATGAAAAGAATTAAAATATATGTGTGAAATAAATAAAATATTAAGAACACATTCAATTTACTGTTTAAATACTACTCAATAATACGGTGATAAAAGTATTTGCTTTTTGTAATGTAAAATTTTGGCCTGCTCCGCGGCCCACCCGAAATAGCTTCGCGGACCACCGGTTGAGGAGCGTTGTCATAGAATCAATGATATATGCTTTTGTTCCCGCTTATCTATGTTATTCAATAAACATTGCTGTTCGTTCTGTTTTACAGCGGATCGACCGTCACCAGAATACGAGAGAGACCGTAAGTTGAGACTTCTTTAATCCACAAGCAGAAGTGATACAGGGACATTATATTTCAAATAATTATACAAATTTAACATTTTAGTTGTCATGGGTGCATTACAAAATTAACCCAAACTCCTCATTCAAACCCCCAAACGGCAAAGGTTCGGAAAGTTATAAGCTCGATGTTCCTAATGCACTAAATATGAACAAAATTTTGACCTCCGAAGTCGTTTGGAACATTTAACCCGCAATTTTTACCCCTTTATTGAAAAATTTTAGAAATGCCTTAAATTTTTACCACCTATTTTGACCATTAAATTAAAAACATTTTCTGGAGCATTTTTTGAAACAATGTTGCGAAACAAATGTCTATGGTTATATTGGATTTTCGAAAAGTGTGTCACCAACTGAAAAAGTTTGAAACTTAGTGCCTCTAGTGAATGCTTTGCAATATGTAATATTCATTCATCCAGTCGCAGCATACGGAGAGCAGTTGGTCAGCTGTATCAATGCTCGTTCTCTCGAGAAGGTTCAACACGACATCATCATTCCGACAAATTCATTCGCACGACCTTCTGTTCTTGTGGAACCAAAGCTGGAAGTTGTCAAGTTCCACGAAGGAAAGACTGGCATTGATTGTAAGTGACTGATACTTGTAGGGATGGCCATAACCGAATAGTTAGGTATTCCGGATGTGTTCCGGAATAATTAATTCCATATATGGAATTCCAGATGTTTTCTTAAATTGAGGTTTCTACATTTGCCAATATATCACAACATCACATGAATCATGAATTTTTAGAGTAAAAATGCTACTTATTTAGGGTAGCCCGTACTAACATACCTAGGTCTTTATGTCTTCCGCGTTTACGCAATTTTACGGTGGCGAATCCCGCTGCGCGTCATTGGTGAGATGAATATTAGTTATCGGCGTTCTTTGACGTTCGTACGTCTTCGACATTTGCGCGATTTTACTACGATGCATAATGCACATTCTTAATTATGTACATACGTACATACGTGATGAGCGAAATAGCTGTAGTGATTTCTAATGTAAACCACTGCAATTACAAGCCAAACGCTGCAAAACAGCTTTTTTCGCAGCGGGTGTTTGTCACGTCATTAGCGTAATAGCTGTAGCGATTTCTTAGTTTAAGCGAACAAAAGCATCTCGTGAACATAGCTACGAAGAACATAGGCATTAAAGCTAGTGAACATAGGCATTAAAGCTGTTTTTATTCGCCCTAAAACTGTATTTCAGTCTTAATTATTAAAATCAACCAACTCTCGTCAAGAGACAACCTGTTAATCTACGTCAGGGGTGGCCAACTTCTCTCTGGTTGCGATTGACTTTGAAATTCCCTCGACTCATGCGATCGACTACAATTAAAATTGTCCCACTAATCGTGATAGTGAACTTTCGCTAACGCCATGTAGCGAAACAAAGTTCAAAATGAAAGTAGTCAACCATTGAATGTAGTTTCAATACAACAAAAGAAAATAAGAATGGTTTAATGTTTTAATTTTAATTTCATCAATGTTTGATTCATTGACCAAGTTTTCTTACCTGGGGTGTGCGGTGGCGATCAGTCAATATGCACAATTTTTTATTTTTATTTAGTTCGTAAAAGAAAACGCAGATTCCTTAAACTAAGTAGAACCAAAACAAGAATAAATTTATATTTACAGTCAAGTCAATCGGCACAAAGAGTTGAACTTGCAGGCATTGTTCAAACAATTATTGCAAGTTGAGCGGTGCGATCGACTTGTTGGCCACCCCTGATCTATGTAATACCACAAAGTGTGAAAGGGGAGATTGAAAAGGAATCAGTTTCGCCATATATACGTTAAGAGCAATATACGGTACACATTTTTTCGCGCGTATGAACTGTACGCCAGCAGCAGGAAAGCGGTTGAGCAAAAAATATTGAGAACCACTGCTATACAGTATAAAAAAGTTTAAAAAATAAATATTATGGAAAATTCGAAAATACAACAGTTTTAAGGTCCGGATTAGTGATAGGCAACCTGTACAGTGTACATAAGTAAAAAATACCCTACAGCAAAGTTTCCAGTGCTCGATGGCAGTGGCATTCATAAAAAAAAAATTTTTTGCTACTAAAATAACACAAAGGTAGAAAACGGGGAATATATTGTATATATATAAAATTGTATGAAAAACGAACATATACATTGAGTTATTTTGTGTCCTGTTTAATTTTGCATTGAAAACACAAATATTAATGCCATTTTATAGTTTTAGGCTCCGGATCAGTGATATGCAACCTGTATATATGTAAAAAAAAAAATCGCTACAGCAAAGTTTCCAGTGCTCGATGATAGCACCGACAATGGCACCATTAATGCCCAACTAATAAATTTTCTTTAAAAAACTAAAGGCGCGTATAAACAACTATTTTTCTTTGTTTGTTTTAAAAAAATAACGGGTACGATTTTTACAATTTTTCCTCCTATCTTCTCCTCTTATCCTCATCTCCTACCACTCGGAAAGTGCGCTAAGAGAAAAATCTCTCGAAAATCGCGTAAAAAAATGGCAAGCTCGCTCTCTCAAATGAAGTCATTCCAGTTTGACCGTCGAGCAGAACACATCCAAGTAATATATATCGGGTACGTAATTGCGAGGATACAACCATTTTGTTACAGTTCAAATATTTCAGATACCATATTCTCCGGTAAGGTACAACCAGTGAGATAGATGCATTCGATTTCTCTCGATTTGAAATATAGTAGGAAAAAAACACACGATCCAGAGTGTTATTTCATTATTGTGCTATTTCCTTGTTTATACCCACCTTAACACTTAAAAGAATTTTTCATGTAAGAATATTTGTCCCCGATAGGGCTGGTAAATGGCCATCGGCCACCATTTTATTTTTTGAACTTGTTAGTTAACCAGAAAGAAAGAAGAAAGAAAGCTTTTTTATTTCACACAATCAATCATTATGAATAATTCCTAATTGGTGAGACGGTAGCGATACGAC
>JAUELA010064990.1:0-10653 GCA_031471845.1 Boltenia villosa | reverse complement strand
ATTGAAGAAGAGTTTGATGGAAATCTCTGCCGATGCACAGGATTCCGACCGATCTTTGATGCGATGAAATCTTTCGCTTCTGATGCAGATCCTAAGCTATTACAGATTTGCGCTGATATTGAGGTTTGAAATTTTTACAATTTATGATTGACTTGACTTGGCCTTCTTTAGGAATTATTACACAAAATCTACTCAGATAATCAGTCAGTATCTTAAGAGTGTATGGAATAAAAAATTTAGCTTTTTATGAGGCTGAAAATCAAAACTGAGTTACATGAGTGTTGACTCGTTTTTTAGCTTACTAACAGAAACTGAAAATTTAATTATTTTTTGTCATTGAGCACTCATTCTTTCTTCCCCTTTTTCATTTGAAAAAAAAAGTATAACTCATACAGAACTATTCAAATCTGGGTTATTGATGAATGATACAGATCAAAACTAAGGTAAAAGATATTGACCTTTAGTATCGTGATATTGTGCTGGATTTTCTTCTATCATTTCATTCCTTGTAACAACGGGGGTACTGTTTCAAAGTCCTGTGAGTGTTTGCAAGTGTTGGGTGTGGGTTATAGTCTTCTTACCCCTATTTTAAGCATACCTTGTCAGCAGGCATACAGCTGACAATTTTTTTTATCCTTTTTTCAAAATTTTATTCCACCTCTCCTACATACATCAACACTCACCGATATTTAAATTTGATACGCAGGACATCAAGATATGCGAAAAGAATCAGTCAAATTGCAACCAGAGTGCATCTACTTGCAGCAGAAGTTGTGGGAGGTATAAGGCTGATGGAAAGCACCTAAAGGGAAAATATGAGGTGAGTCTGATACCTCATTTTTGAATATGAATTAAGGATAGTCAGGATTGTACAGAATGCTTTCTAACTGTAGGTTTTGAGTGTCTACTCTGGTAAAGTTCAAATGTTAGACTGCATTTCACAACAGGTGTGGAATATAATAAGGCAAGATATAATAAATAATTGTTCTGTTTCCCATTACTCTATTAAAGTGTGTTATCAACAAAAAAAAAATTAATAGCTCATTTTAGGTTTTGGTAATATATTTTTTCTCTATCTGGCAGTTTCCAATTGTAAGTCGTCCGCTGCTTATAAAAAATACTCAAAATGAAGAATCAGTGTCATGGATTCGTCCAACAACATTGCAAGAACTCGTGTCTGTCGTAAACGCCAATGTTGGAAAGAAAATACGTTTCGTAGTTGGCAACACCAGCACTGGTAAGAATTTCATTTCATATTTATGAAAAATGCTTTAGTCTTTTGATTCACATTATCTATATTGCTATTTTGTTCAGGTGTGTTTAAAAATGAAGACAATTTTGATGTATACATTGACACTAAGCTGGTGGGGGATCTTTACGAAGTAAGTTGATCGAAAAGTTGTTGAGACTAACTATTTACTTCAAATAATTTAAAACTGAATTTCACTGCTCTTAACGAAGAGAGTGGATACGAGAAGGAGAGATAATACTCATTTTCAGTGTTCTCATTAACTAGAAAATTTGAAATAAAACAAATGAGATGAAGGCATAGTGTGGACATAACTTTAACTATTTCCTTTATTATCTCCAGATTGATGATTCAGACAATTATGAACTGCGGTTCGGTGTGAATATCTCTTTATCAAATCTAATTGAAATGTTCAAAGCCAGATCGGCAGAGAATAAAGCGTATGACGTGATCGCAACGCACTTGCAAAAAATTGCCAACGTTCCAGTGAGAAATGTAAGATCGCAGAGAATTACCTCAAATATATATGATGATTTTGAAACTTTACTATTAAATCCTTGTGAATACGCAATCTGGACAATCAATATCATTTGTATTTTAGGAAGAATGAGAGAAGGATGAACAAATTTTGAAAAAATTAAAAGTTTTTTTTTAATTAAATTTCAGTACTCTTAATATATTTTCTGATAGGTCGGCTCTTGGATAGGAAATTTAACCATGAAGAAACTTCATCCTGAATTCCCATCTGATGTCTTCACCCTGTTTGAGACATTTGCCGTCAAACTTGTCGTACGAGATTGTCTTACTGGTACTGATACGGAACATGGACTAATTGGCACCGATGGTTACATGTCTCTCGATATGGATGGAAAAGTAAGTTGAAGATTGGCATGATACTCCCGATTACTGACTTGTCTGAAAATTCTAAAATGGGTCTCTATATATGGGCAGTATGCTATGAAATAAGATTTCAAAGTAGAAAATCTGTAATTTGAAACATAGGGCACAGTTTACAAATTTAAAAAAGTGCTATTTTATAGATGTGTGTTTGGTTAGGCCAGTCAAAGTTACAGTAGTAAGTTATTAATTTTGCTTTTCAATGTAATTTGGAGTTGAGGGATTCCAAATTATTGATTGTTGAATGAAGGGAAAGGGAATATATTATATGCTTCATGTTTATGAGAATACTTTATATTTAAATTATATTTTCTAGTCCTACTGCTATTCATGCTTGATAATTTTAATATTTAAACATTTCAACATCTGGTTTCATTCAAACATTAAAAACAAAGCAAAAATGTGAATTACACTATTATATTAACATAATGTAAAAACTAAAAGCATGCATAAAGTAGCACGATATACTGGACTATTTGCATGTCAATTTTTAATCCGCTATCATCGACCAAATTTAGTGAAAAAATTTATCGTACACAACACTGTTATTTTTTGTTTTCAGGTTGTCTTGCGTGGGATCATTTCCAAACTTCAATCTGACACAAGTGATGTGTACCATGCTCTCAGCTATAAGGTGATGCCAAGGTCGCAGGTAAGAAATGGTACTGATTGATTTTCTCGCTCTTATCAGTGCATTTTTAAATCACTCTCATTCAATCAACAAATGAAAGAATAGAACAAAGAACATTTGAAAGAATTTTTGATTTTGATAAGTCAAAGCAATATAAATGATTATACATCATCATTTTTACCTTGTATTTTTGAGCCACGAAATAAAGATTATATCGTAAATACATCTGCCACGAGGTACAGGAAAATTCTCATACTGTACCATACTCTTCCAGAAAAATAATTCCATACCACACTCCCAGGTTTTGTGATATTGTGATAACCAAAATCTCAAACTGTCAATGCCCATACTAAATTGCACAAATAAGAAATGATTCGATTGATTTTGAAAATTTATTTTCAAAAATGCTTACAGAATGCTCACGCTTATGTCAACGCTGCGTTCACTGCGAACGTACAAGGTGGCCAGATCATTAACGCGCCGTCGATTGTCTTCGGAGGAATAAGTAAAACGTTTGTGCACGCCATCGAGACTCAGAAATATCTTTTCGGAAAAGACGTGAATTTGCGAGCAACGCTAGATGGTACGAATTGTTTTTGAGTAATATTGCGTTTGATTTTTATTATACAAGTTAAAATGTTTGCAGTTTGGTTTAGGTGGAATATTTAAATTTAAATAGCCTAATGTATGTTTGTTATAGAATTAGGACGTTATAAAGTCGAATGTACCAATCTGATAATGTTTGCATACTGGAGATCACATTTACTTTTTCTTTCATTGCTATGATTTGTTATTTCTCCCATTTTGGATTTTCTTCTTTGCCTTTCAGGTGCATTGAAAGCGTTGGAAGCTGAAATTAACCCAGAGACATACAGTGCAGCTGATAGTGCGGCAAAATACAGGACTTCTTTATCACTTGGACTGTTTTACAAAGTGGGTTGTATGTACGTGGGTTAAACAAGTTGAAAATTCATTTTTAATATCATTTTTTACTTTTTCAGTTTTATTTGACCCTCTGCGATGCTTCCGTAGTTACCCCGTCTGTTATAAGTGCCCCCGATGTGTTGGATAGGCCAGTGACATCGGCGTCACAGAGTTATGACACCGATGCCAGCATGTATCCAGTGACACAGGCAATGCCAAAAATCACTTCAATAAAACAGGTAGGATTCTCTAACACTTTTTTGCTCTCAGAAAAGTTTAAATTTTCCAAATTGCATCAATCAAATACAGGGCGCACTTGAAAAGTGACTATACACTTTCTTAGTTTCTTTTTCTCCAAACAGCACAGAACCAAACTGGCTCACATAAACTAGAGTGTTTGAGATTTTTTTCAGTTCAGATAACAATTATGTTAATGGTAGAAGTCTATATGTGGCAACAACACAGATTTACCTGACATCAGCAAACTTTTCTATTTGTATGTTTACTCACGGGACATGACCGTGCGATAGTAACTTTACCTTGAATCGCATATATGCGTTATATGTATTGCAGAAATAGCAGGGAGAATTGTCGCAAATTTTAATTGCGCGCACAATTGCATTTCTATTTGTCCAAATCACATGCTGTTTGTTCCAACCGCAAATATTTGCATTACGTGCAGGCATCAGGTGAAGCAAAGTACATCTCCGACTTCTCTGCCCTCAGCGATGAGTTGTTTGCTGCTTTTGTCCCGTCGAGCGTCGCTAACGCGGACATTGATAACATCGATAAAACCGCAGCCATGGCCATGTCAGGCTGTGTGGAGATAATTACAGGTAGACATACAATCATTGAGGTGTACCAGTATCATTATTCAAACATACTTTGTTTATTCTGTCACCCGCTTTTCACAAGATTAATTAAATACCAAATTTCTACTTCATCATAGGCATTCATTGTTCATTGTTGTGGTTCATTGTTCTTTATACCCAATCATTCTGCCAAATTTCCACTTCATGAGTGGTATGAAATGATTTTGAAGTAGTTTGACCCCATTTTGCCCCTTATTTGGGTCTGAAATTAACTTCAGCCCCTGGCCCTGGCCGACATAAATATTTTATTAATAAGCATAAATATGTTATTATAACATTCATCATTTCTTCTCATTCTAGCATCTGATATCCCGACGGGATTGACAAATTCTTTCCTTGCCCCACCGCTTGCCAAGCAATGCATCATTGCCGAGGGTCATGTGGATTTCACTGGACAACCGGTTGCTATTGTCATTGCCGGTAGGTGTTACATTTACGGGAAGACTAGCAAGAGTATTTTTCTTTTAAAAAACATTGATTTTGGGAATTTTAAGATGCAAAATATCAAAGAATCAAAGTTTGAAAATAAATGATTTTGATATATACATTAGTACTGCCGAATTTTCAAAATTGACAGATAATTTAGGTTTTTGTCCCCCAACTTTTTATAAGCTGTATATCAGTTGATAACTGCTCCTGACGTACGATATATAGATGCGTGAAAAAAAGTTTACCGTTCATTGCTCTTGACGTATATATATCTGAAATTCGTGAGTTTAGATTGCTTTTTTAGGGCAAATAAATAAGAAGGAATGCCTGTTTGTTGTCGGAAGTGTGGGCATACAGCTGATTCCGGGTACAACGCCTTCAAAACATAAACGATGGCCCCCGAAAACAGTGGAACGCTAACACAGGAAATTTTGAAACTGCATTCCAAAATTTAGCCGGAAATCTGAAGGAACCGGAATATCAGTAGTGTACTGTAATTAAAAACCCCAACTTAATTCCTGCCATCTAGAACATTAGTACTGGCAGCACATGATATTTCTGAGACAAGGGGACAAGGGTTTGCGCGACATTTACATTTCAACATATGAAACATATATTTGGCCAAGTCGAAGAATTTTGAAAGAAATTCAAATCTTTTGAAAGTTTTGATTGTCGAAAGTGCTGCAAGTAGGCATTCGGCCAGTTTGATTGCAAAGTCAATACCTATATTTTATTGATCAAGCGAATCTAAATTAAACCTTAATTAATTTTCAGTTCCAAATTATTCAACACATCACGCAGATATCTGATCAAAGTTGAATCTCACTTGTGAACTGAATTTTCAAGTCAGAAACACATTTTTGAAACGTAAATGTGCTGTTTTCACTAAAAATATATTTTCCTCTGTGCTATATTAGCACAGAACAAACAAGCGTTACTAAAAGAGGTTAAAAGGCGCTTTATATAAAATTTTTATGAATGTGTCGCGAAAACTAGTGTACTTAAAAAGTATGTCGCCTACTGAAAAAGTCTGGAAAACTCTATCCCAGGTAATAGAATCACAATTTTTTTTTTTTCAAATTCTGGAAAATAAAATTACCATTGGAAGGGATCTAAGTTGGTAAAAAAATATTTTGTTTTTATCAAATGAAAAATATTCAGATAGTGAAGCAAATGCGAGAAAAATATCAGCTGCTGTGAATGTGACGTACAAGAATCAGCAGCCTGCTGTCTTTGATATGTCGGAGGCCATCACCCAAGGATTGTTTTTCGTTGGCGGGGGACTCCCTCTAGTGATCGGAGATGCACCGACCGCAATTCAAAATGCTCCTCATAAGGTTAGTTTCCAAATCTAAAATTTTACTTTGTATTTTTTCTAAACCTTCTTTATAAATGTATATTGATTAAAATTAAATATTTTTTGACCCCTAAAAATTCAAAAAATAGGATTCAAAATTTTTGCCAGGAGTTACATAATATGCCTAAATGAATTGATTGGCATAAACCCCCTTAGTTTACGAATTTTAGTTTGTATTTCTCACCTATTGAAATATTATCTCTTTCGCGGCGCGCCTAACTTCATCTCGGGGCACAACAGTAATAAAATACATTTATTCAATGCAGTTGTCTGGAACTATCAACATAGGATCGCAGTACCATTTCTACATGGAGACACAAGTTTGCAGATCGAAACCAACCGAGGATGGTTTTGATGTTGAGCTTGCCACTCAGTGGCAAGATGAAGTCCAAAGTTCTTTATCCAATATCTTCGGCTGGGATTCCAACAGGTAATAAAAGTTATCTTTTCTAGATTTTGCCAACTTAAGTGAGGTGGAACCTCCATTCAATTTTTTTCATTTTTTTTTCCAATTTTCAATTTTATTTTTGAAAATATCAAATTTTTAAATATTAAATTCAATCTAATTCTCTGATTCAGATTCAACATCATAACTGGCCGTATCGGAGGCGCTTACGGGGGCAAAGCTACAAACAGTAATATAACTGCTGCTGCTGCAACTTTGTCAAGCTATATGACAGGTATTATCTTTGATCTTTTAACTTAGACCACTGGTTCTCAACCTTTCATGGTCCGTGTCCCCCTACCGAGATCCTTAACACCTCCGTGGCCCCCTGCCGTAAAAAAAATGCAAGACACAATGGCGTTATCCACACGAAAGAGGTAAACATAGCCTGCGAATGGCCCCCTTGGCAAAGGTCTCGTTGTCCCCTTGGGGGGCCACAGGCCCACGGTTGAGAACCACTGACTTAGACAATAAAACTTGTTTATGTCAATCGAATGCTGGGAAATAGAGTCGTTATGTGGCCGTCGGCAGATAAGTTGTCGACAGCATAATGATCGACAGACAAAATCGACAAATGAAAGTGCTTGATAAAAGTTTCCTTTCAACAGTTGGGTTAGGACTTTCTTTCATTTGAACTCTTGATGGTGTGATTTGGTGTTTTGTAGTCAGACTCCGAATCAGTATCCACCTTTTTGGATTATCAACTTGTTTTAATTCAATGCTTTACCAAACTATTCAATTTCAGTTTTCCATCATTTTCAATTTTTTATCAATTTTCAGGAAAACCAGTCAGAATGCACGAGAGCTTGTCCACATGTATGGAGACTTACGGTACAAGGGCAGCCTATGTTGCCCAATATTCAGTCGGTAAGCCATTTTCCAACATCAACTCTTCATTTACCGTTCTAGAAACAGTAAAATCATGTAAATGTTACAGGTTTTGATGAGAGCGGAGTGCTGCAGGGCGTGGAGACAACTTATTTCTCAAATTCAGGCGTCAGTATAAATGACTCGGACGTTTTGACATATTTTCTCAAGCAGTTTGCAGATAGTGGTAAGCGTCATTATTTCTTTCCTTTATTATTTTATCAAGATCCCATCAAGCTTGGTATATAAATAATTTATATATTAATCAAATGCAATCAAAACTAAAGTTATTTATTGATTGCCAATAATCTATCACAAGTGGCCCACCAAGTGATTTTTAATGGCCCGTTAGCGCTCCTAATGATATATTGATCTATTGTATTTTTTTCAAAAAAAAAATGAGCGACTTTGATATTTTAAAAAATAATACTGCAGAATAAAAACAAGACCCAATGCGACTGATTTAAACATCTTAAAGCTAAAAACATCTTAAAATCTAAAACCAGAAATCAAATGGGAAATGAAACACTAGACTAGACGCTTGTTTTCGACCTGCCACTACCAACATAGAAATCCATATTGAGACTCTGATATAAAAGTCTCGACTCCAGACATCCCATTAACAGACAAGAATATGACCAGCATTATGTATGAATAAATTCAAAGCCCCTGGAACTAATAAAAGTGACACAATCATGGAAAAAAATATAAAAAACTAAGATACAAAATTTAGTTTCCATTTGTTTCCGCGACTCGTATGTTTACTGCTGACGTGGCCCGCAATGTCAAAGAAGTTGGACTACCCTGATCTATCATACCCTGCATAAGAGAATAGACAAAACGAAAAGTAAATTTCCAACTGAGATATTTAATTTTTTTTTCCTTTTGCAGGATATCATTGTGACAATTGGAAATTGACACCGAAGTGGGTCCGTACTGATATCCCTAGTAATACGTGGTGCAGAGCCCCATCGTGAGTATTAATACTTTTTATCCCCTGATTGTTGGAATCTTATACTCAAAAACAAAAACTCATTTCTAGCTCTTGTGAGTTGACAATGATCATGGAAATCATACTTGAGCATGTCGCAAAGTCATTGAAGCTTGACCCGATCCAAGTCAAACAAGATAACTTGTATCAGAAAGATCAACTGAACTTATTCGGAGAACCGCTAACTTACTGCAATTTGCGGGATTTATCGCAAAGTTAGTACAAAAGGAATATTATGTGATAATTAAATTTTGAAAATCTTGAAAATTGACATGAAACAAGATCGACAAATTAAATGTCTGTGATCAAAAGGATGATAGACAAAGAGTCGACAGTCCAATGGTCGACAAAGCTATGCCGTCGACCTAACTATTACAGCTTGTATATTTCCAAGTACATTTTTGTCGAATGTATTACATGTATTGACTGATAGGGCGTCAACTTAAGAACCTCATGAAATCGTTTCTATTTAAAATCGAAATGGTGTGTGGTGGTGATCGTTTCTACAATAATATAAAAGCTATATATGCTTAGTCTAATATGCTTATCTATATGCTTAGTCGCTCCTAGTTACGGTTGAATTTCAGTTTGAAATATTTGTGCAAGTTACAATAAGTGGTGTTGCACAAGGTGTTGCACTTGCACCAGTCGATTTCTAGTTTATTATGATGCTGTATGCAATAACTTTTGTTCGCATACCGATGCCGTTACTGCAATTGCACTCGTTGTCATGCATGTTGTTCAGCTGCATTATTATGTTTGTGTTGTAACGTATTTCACCTACAACTCAAAACTCATTTCGCCACTTGAGGGTAGATTTTGTTGTCTGTGATCTTAGGACAAGGCCCACAATTGCCATGCAATTCTAATTCTAAAATATTCTGTAAATATCTTGAATTTTCAATTCTACTTCTGCAGCTTTGTTGTCTTCTGCTGATGTCACTGCCAGACAAAAAACGATTTCCGCATTCAACAGTGCGAATGAGTGGAAGAAACGTGGATTGGGTTTTACTCCTATTAAATTTGGGTAATTCTGACGTCATATCGCTTGTGTGTTGCAAATGAGACTACTAAACCACCTTTTCTTACAGCATAATATGGAACGGAGCGAAATATGCTGCTCAGGTCACCATTTTCCACACCGACGGTAGTATTGTGCTCTCAAGCGGTGGAATCGAAATGGGTCAAGGAATTAATACAAAGGTAAACCTTGAATCTAGAGAATTCTTAATTGAAATGTTCACAATTGTCTATTTTTTTTGTTGACTTATATATATAAGAATAAATCTGTTCATGATTTTATAATACTTGAAGATTGTTTCATTTATTCACACTTTGTTATTTTTGAAATGAATTGCATGTAGCTTTATGTTAGATGTATTCAGTTTATTCACATCTTAGCAATTCTATAATATTTTTCTCAATTTCTAAATATATTATATTAGGCTTCATACTAGCCTGAATTTTTGTTGTTGTCTTTCAAATTTAGCTCATAACTTACCCTCTCCATCTAGCATTTGTTGGGTTCAGTGAAACATTTTTTAGCAAAAGTAAATTCTGGATTTGGAGGGAATATGTAAAAGAAAATGCCAATAAGACTGCTCTTATTATTGCTAAAGTGCTGACAAAATTTTTTTTACGTTAATTAAAAAAAAATCGATCTGTATTTAGTTGATCCAAGTCGCTTCACATGTTCTCGGAGCCCCCCTCGACCTCATACGAGTGAAAGAGACCTCGGTATTGAGAACAGCAAACACTGGTCCATCTGGGGGCAGTATCACCAGCGAGATGTGCTGCAAAGTACGGATTTATTTATTATGGTTTAGATTTATTTAGATTTAGATTTATTATGGTTAGAGGGTTCAAATCTACCGGTTGCCGCGTGATATCCTTCAGCAAGGTATCAATTCGTCTAGCTGGGCGGTAGCTCACTCGATTCCCGTATGGTCCATATGACCATCGATGGAATTGAGTCGTAATCGCTACCGTCT
>JAUELA010064880.1:0-10653 GCA_031471845.1 Boltenia villosa | reverse complement strand
AAAGATCTTCTCCAGTCGAAGAACGGTCATGAAGTCCGACTTGTTGAACTGAATTTTGTGAGGAGCATCATAAAGGTGCAGTATATCTATTTATATATATGTATATAAGTTTCATTACCTATCCCTATGTATTCGTAGACTAAAGTTGATACTTTTTTTCCAGTGACTTTCTTCTGGGCACCATTTTAATATTGTGATAATACCAAATTGAAAATTTAGGATTTTAGTGTCCATGGTATTTTAAATTGCTTAGTAATTACAGTTGACTACCAATAATATGGCAACCGAAATTCTGGTTCCTTCAGTTTTCTGGCTGAACGCAGTTACAAATTTTCCGGGTTAGTGCGTCACTATTTTCGGGAGGCGCCGTTTATGTTTTGAAGACATTGTACCCAGAATCAGGTGTATGCCCACACTTCCGACAGCAAACAGGCATTTATTTGCCCTAAAAAGGCTGAAATACACGCATGTGGCAATCTAAACTCCAGCGTTTTAGGTTTGTTTTGATATAGCCGTGCAGAATCAAATTTTCGTGACCTGTTGATCTTCGTAATACTACCAAATGTGAAAGGGGAGATTGAAAGGGAATAATTTTAGCGCATTTATACGTCAAGAGCAGGGAAGCGGTTAGGCAAGAAAGGTTAAGAACCACTGATATACAGCATATAAAAAGTCAGGGGACAAAAAAAATCAATAATCTGGAAATTTTGAAAATTCTCCAGTCTTTAGGTCCCGTGGTTGCCGGATTATTTTTTTTTTGCATTCTGTTTTAACTTTTGACTATTCTCTCTCTAATCAGGGTCAATATCGCAGACTTGGGATCTTGAGAGCTGTCTTCTTTCAAGCGTTGCAAGATCACATCATCCCGCAAGATTCAGCAACTGTCGTACAGACTTTTGAAATGCTGAGCGATAATGGGAAAGATATCGAGCTGTTCGAGCAAGAAGTTGGACCCTTACTGCTCAACTGGATGAAGTCCATGCGAGGAAATACTACTCTACTGTCGCTTCTCGTCAATATTACCAAATTCAATTCTTCCTACTTAGACCAGGAGGTCATTGTACATGTTCTCGATCATGTCTGCGATCTCTGCAGCAAGGTTGCTCCTGAAAAGGAAAAAGAACTAGCTCTTCAGGTGGTGAATTTTCTCTGATATATTGTGCAGTATTAATGCTTACCATAATTTTCCGTGTATAATAATTACCATGTATAATACGCACCATTGATTTGTCACCAAATATGAAAAAATAATTTAAAAAATTAAAATTCCTTATACCCATGTATAATACACTCCCCAAAATGACTTAGATTCTGACCCAAACTAAAGTGTATTATACACGGAAAATTGCGGTACTTAAAATGACCTACTCAGGCAGCTGAACTCCTCACAATTTCTCATATTTTCGAAACCTTATAGTGGGTAAATTTGGCCAGGTCATTACTCTCCCCCCCACTAAGTCGAGACTGTAGACTGGGGCAGTATTGGGTAAAGTCTGTTGAATATATGTTAGTATAGGGCCTTTGATATTCACCAAATTAATCAAGGTTAAATCTGACTTCACATCCCCTCTTTCTTCATATTTCATTCAATGGGACAGAGAATTTAAATTTTGTTATGTCATCTAGGTTGTTGATGCTGTCATCTGCTACAGTTCTCTGCCTCGCGAATCTCTCTATCCTGTCACAATGATGCTGTGCAGAATCCTAAACCTGAAGAAGTTCTGTAGCGAAGGCTGGAAACTGATGAGGAAGCTGCTCGGTACCCATCTTGGACACAACTGCATCTCAACGATGTGTCATATTTTACAGGTAAAACAACATAGTCTTGTTGGTAAACAATCAAAAGTTTTATTTTGTAAGCTTTCGCTAGATTACAACATCTAGCTTCTTCAGACGAAGCATAATAGATAACTGCAAAATGAAACACATGAACTGGTGATATATGACCAAGTATCTAAGAGGGAAAAAAATATGTATGTCGGATAGTTAGAAGCTGGCATGATATTGAAGTCACTGTCTAGCCGAAGTTCATTATAAAATGATTATCCCAACAGTTATCTCTACGGGTCCCGTTTATCCTTTCTCTATGCACCCTTTTAGTTGTGGATTCGTTTGCAGCGTGAGCGGCGGGGATGCTCGAACAAGAATTATAAAATTAGTCTTGTTCATACACAATTAAAAGTTTTAATTCTTATTTATTATAATTCAAAATCCTTAATGGGGTAGGATGGTTTAAATGTGTTGTACTGTGCTTGAATTAGATTCACAGTAGATGTTTGGTAACTTTTTTTATTTTGTCATTTTTTTGAGGTAATACGCCCTCCAGAAGTTTCTCATTTCAGTTCTTTTTTATTCTCATTCCATTTTTTTCCAGCAATAAGTTACAATTACAATACTGATTTCTTATTCAGAACCCCAAGATGTTGGTTGGTTGGCCCGTCTTACGGAGTGCAGTGTTTTTCATCGGTATGGGACTCTGGGGCTCTGTTAGGGTCAAATCCCTGAAGCACACGCCCCGATCAGTGTTACCTTCGTTCCAATGTGCGCTGCGGACTGGAAATCTCGAATTGGCATTCGAAGTTACTCTAACCATTCAACGGCTCGTTCGGAAATTTGGCCACGAACTGCAGGTCAGTTTTGCTGGGGCATTGCTTTGCATTAAATGCCATAGAACCCATTTCAAACCTTATATTTTTTGATAGAGAATAGAGATTGATTGCATTTTTATGAACAAATTTTGGGATTAACATTTAAAAAAAAATATATATATTTTATTATTATTATTATTTTTTTATTTTATTTTTTTAATGTGAATGCTAGGATTTAATCCCATTTGCTGTCAATCAAAGTTGAATGTCAGTCTTACAGATACGTCACGCAAAGTGTTCAATTTCGACTTTTCCTCTTAACTTTGCTATTTCCATATGAGGGACTGAAGTACCGTAATCATAAATCGTTTTTTTAATTTTTCACATTTTTTTTTCAATGTTCTGTCAATCAAAGTTGAATGTCAGTCTTACAGATATGTCACGCAAAGTGTTCAATTTCGACTTTTTCTATAACTTTGATAATCATAAAATGCTCATATGAATAAGTTTAAGAGAAGCGCATCTTCCTCCAGGCTGGTACGTGGGATCATGTCTTGGACATCGTAAGCAGCCTCCTCCAACTTGTGGAAGAGAGCAGCGCCCAGCAACATCTTCCTGCGGCCATTTCGCTGAAGAACGGTACCCACGAGCTCATCACATTCATAGAGAAACTCTACGAATCCGAGGCTTACGACGGCTCTGTGCCACGCCTGTTTGATGTCACGGAAAGATGTTCTGCCACTCGCTCCGACGATTCTGTTTTTTTGCTCATATCATATAAATTGCAGGTTAGGATGAAATTTTCAATCTTGAATATAAGAGATATTTAAATTGTAATGCTTTGTAATTTGTATATACACATCCCTCAGTTACTTACTCACATTGAGGACTTGTTGACGATAGAAAGGGCAAAATTGAACAGAACATTAAGCTCCCAACATTGGCTTGCGTGACACTGGGATTTGAACCCAGATCCTCAGGATAAGCCTTGATAACTTCAAAATGAGTGTAATTTATATTTAAACTTTTTGAATAAATCTTCACCAAAAACATCATTTCCAGGTTTATGTGTATCAGTGAATTAAATCTTTGAAATTTTAAAACCCAAATTAACCTCAAATTGAGAAATTTTGAAATAATAATTTTGAACTAACTAGAAAAAGTTTAATCTGGGATTGTTTGGAAGTAATTGATTGCTCTGTGTACTTATTAGTTTAACAGATATACACATTCGTTTGATGAAGATAAAAATACGAATAATGTCAATTTCTTCTGCAGGCTATAAATCCAACAAAGCAAAATTGGATCTCTAATCTACTTACTCTAATGAGCAGTTTCTACTCGAATGAAACTCGAACGTCGGTTCGTTTGAGAGCTATTGAAGTGCTGTGGACGACTATGGAGGCCAGTATGGAGCTTTATGAAGAGGTAGTTGAGGAGTTATTAGTACTAGGGGAAATTTTTATTTTATTTTTTTATCTTCAAATCTGTAATTCAAAATCATTGTAATTTTAAAAAGTAGACAATTTATAATTATTATACATAAATAATGACGTTAGTATAATAATTAAACAATAATTTAAGCATGAAGTATGCATCCACATATGAGATATTAACTATTGAAAGGTGGCAGCCAAATGTTATAATATGTTGCCCATGTTCTGTAGTTCAACTTTGTTTGGATGGAAACCGTTCTAAACACTTGGCAACCATCATTGGTACTCTATATCACAGTAATAAACTCTTCTACTTTTTCATGGGATTTTTTTCAGGAATTGGCATCAGTTTTAACTTCATGCTTCGCTGATGTCCACGCAGAGAAAGAATTGATCGTGAAGACAAAAGCAATCTCTCTACTCGTCCAATCCACTCTCCTATCGAGTGAAAACTGTCCTGAATTGTTGGCTCTTCTTCAAAATGTACTCGAACATGGATGGCAGGATAGAGGTGGTAACAAATCTAGATATATGCTACATTTTGAAAGTTCGGGTGGGGCTTTGTGGGTGGAGTCATTTTTTGTGGAGTGACCAGGGTTAAACTTATCTGTAACATCTTGCATCAATATTATTTCACCTGATCTAACTGATGAACAAAAAAATCACACCGCAAGGTAAACAATCAGGCAAAGATAGATTAGGGGTTGAAGTTTAGGAGGGGTTTAATAATGATGGTTGTTTCTTCAGGTTATTGTTAATTTCTTAGTATTAATATTCATATTATTTCTAATTTTTTATTTTTTATTTTGCTTACCATTTTAGAGGGTCATGCATTGGGGGAGTTGGAATTTGTGTTCCATTATTCTAGGTTTACGATTTTGGGGGGTTACTTAGTATCTCATACCCCCATCTCCCAGATTAAAAAAATCCTTTCATATACATATTTTTTCTTATTGTTTTTAGCACCATCTTCTGCAAATCAACTTGCTATGAAAGAGACTTCTTTTGCTGATTTTGACGAACTTATGCTTGGTCTTGTGAAGATTTTTAAAGATAAAATGCCAAGGTATGTTTTATTGATATCAGGGGCCAGTACTGTTAAATGGTCAACGTTAGTTTTAAAACCATTCAAAAAATTGTAACCAATTTTACCAATGGGCAATGGCACATTTAAAACGCTAATGTGCTTCAGTAATGATTAATTGTGACTGTAATGTACTGCCGCTGCATGTCCCGAATTAACGCTAAATATATTGGTATGACAAACTTGAGTATCAGTATTGTGCTTAAAAATTGATTTGTTTTGTCAATTTAGAAATATACAATGAAAAATAAATAATTTGGCCTGATCCGAAGTAGTATCCAAATACATATACCATTAAAAGTATAAAATTGAAGCTTGACTGGTAAGATTTTTTACCAGGTAATCGTTTCTGAAAATGACCAAAATTAACAGCCCTAATTGAAATACAGAATTATAAATTTTACGAGTACTGAAGGAAAATTCTATCAAATCAATAACCCTGATTTCACATATTGTTCCTTAGAATGGTAGTTTGTAGTTTCATAATGAATTAATTAATATTAGGGATGGGACAGAGCGAGTCTGATTACTCGGACTCGTATTGTGGCCTAATGCTTACATGCTTCTCGGTGCTATCCCAGAGTATTGTTTTGTCACAAAAAATTCGACAGGTTACACAAAGGATTGCGCAAATGACCTCAGTAGATGAAGGCCTTAACATCCCTAATACAAAAACAGTTACAATCAAAATCCATTAGATCGAGTGAAAAAAAAAAAATTAACATTTTTCTCGTGTCAGGATTATCATTCCATTGTGATGAACAATTCAATGGTCGCCCGTTGGAAATTATCTGAGCCTAAGCAGTGACAATGGAAAATTATATTTTACGAGTGATTTGAAACGTTCTTTACTATAAAATAATCAAGTCGTTCAATATGCCACTTTTTTCTGAATTTAATATCGTATGGCAGAATATCACTTTTCGAGGTGCATCTAAAATAATTTGTTTTTGACTTAGTAACATAAACTCATTAGAATTTAGTGCTCTTTAAATAGGACTACTCAAACAATCATTTTTAAGGATTCCGGAAATTGATGATGCCATTGACGAGGATTCGAGACTCGGCGAGTCTTTTTTTTCATGACTCGTTACTCAATCGAGTCCAAATTTCTCGGACTCGTTCCATCCCTATTAATATACATAGATTTATCACATTTTTAAACCGGCAGCAAGTGATTTTACCACTTATTCGAAGATTTTTTAAAATTTAGAAGACTCTAACCTGATTCTACGTATTGTTATTCAAGCGGGGAGAATAGTAATAAGTCACAATAACTTTCACATGGTACATGGGCCTTTGTACATGACATTTGGTCCAAATGAAATTGTTCATTTTTTTTTTTTGATGGAATTAGATAATAATAGATTTTTTTCTTTTTTTAGCAGAATATTTGAACTTTACTACTAAAAAGCTCATTAGCTTTTTCCATTTTTAATGGTGGAAGCAACTTTCACCTCTGTTGCAAACCAGTATGAGAAAATCATTGATTCCCTTTTTCCATTTTTTGATTTTTTTGTAAAAATTTTTTTTTTCAGATTTCCTGGAACCCACTCTGCAAAAGTGTTTCACCTCCTCAACTCGTACTTACTCCAGTTCTACTCGGGCGAAAACGTTGGCACTCACTGTGAATTCATGGCTCGGAGTAGAAAAGAAGTCTTCGACTTATTGTTGTCGTTGAGAGCGAACGAGAAGAAACAACTGTGTTTGTTTAAGGTGTGACAATCGACATAAAATCGATACTTCCAACAATTAAAACAAGATACAGTCATATATTTCCTATTCCTGTCTCAATATTGTAATTGTCAGTCTTGTAGTTTATTAAGGTTGCATGCAGTAAGTGCAGCCCGGGCCCCCAACCGATTAATATTGAACAATGTAGCGATTGCTTACTTCACATGTGAGTGACTTTTCTTTTAAGCCAATCCATTAATAGCCTATTGAACAATGTTGTGATTGCTTACTTCACATGTGAGTGTTTTTTCTTTTTAGCCAACCCATTAATATTGAACAATGTAGTGATTGCTTACTTCACATGTGAGTGACTTTTCTTTTGAGCCAACCCATTAATATTGAACAATGTAGTGATTGCTTACTTCACATGTGAGTGACTTTTCTTTTAAGCCAACCCATTAATATTGAGCAATGTAGTGATTGCTCACTTCACATGTGAGTGACTTTTCTTTTAAGCCAATCCATTAATAGCCTATTGAACAATGTTGTGATTGCTTACTTCACATGTGAGTGTTTTTTCTTTTTAGCCAACCCATTAATATTGAACAATGTAGTGATTGCTTACTTCACATGTGAGTGACTTTTCTTTTGAGCCAACCCATTAATATTGAACAATGTAGTGATTGCTTACTTCACATGTGAGTGACTTTTCTTTTCCAGGGTGAAGGCTTAGATTCTGCATACACCACATATTTGCTCTGCAATTTGAAAGATAGTGAAGACCCTGGCAATTCAGGTAGAGCATAATCTAGTAGCTGCTGGACAGCTTATGGTAGGGATGGGCACTTCGAATTGAATGTGGTTCAAATTGGAAAACATGATTCGGCAATAAAAAAATTTTAAGATTCAAAAATGCCCATTCTGTTCTTCCATAATAAAATATCATGCAAATAATATTACATTGTGTATGAATAAGAGTAGGGGTAAGAAGGGGAAAAATAAGAATAGGAGGTAGGGTAAAATAGGGGTAAGAAGTTGAAATCAGATTGAGGAAGTTGTAATTTGGTACTTATGTGGAGCATATGGAATAACAAACATTGAAATTTTGAATTTACAAAATTTGCTATTTAGGGGTCCAAATTGGGGGTAAATTTTTAAATTTTTCAGTTACAAATAAAAATTTGAATTTGTGCCCATATTCCAAATTACATGACCCTATATCACTAGCAACTTCTGCTAGTACATTCTATTATGGAATATTTGACATTGGTTTATTACCACTGAACTTATAAGCGTGATTTTTTTGTTAGATGGCATTGGCCGTATCCAGTATAAAGATGTAATGGAAAGCGTCTTACTATGCTTGAAGAATGAGTCTCACTGGTTAGTCCTTGACTCAGTGTTTCAAGGGTTATGCGGACTCCTTCAAAACAAATCCATCGTGATAGGGTGCGGGCCCCAGTGTGTATCACCCCTCGATCACCCCCAATTCACCAACCTCGAGGACCTGACCGCAACACTGTGCTCTCTCATGTCCGATACGGAATTGACACGAAGAAAAATATGTGGACTGCCCCAGGAACTTTCCAGATCTGATATCCAAGCTTCTGTATTATCCGTCCTCTCCTGTCTGGTCACATATCATCGGTGGTTGGATGTGGCCTACCAGCGACAGATATTGAGGTGAGGTATATACTAAATATCGACGATAAAAAGATCGACAGAATGATGATCAAATAGACGACAGTCAAAAAGTCGTCAGTCAAATTGTCGACGGGTCAAAAAGTCGTCAGTCAAAAAGTCGACAGTCAAAAAGTCAATGTCGACCAAAGTGGCGTATTGCCAAATTATTCTTGTTAAATGCTTATTAAAAAACTCAAGAAAGTGTATTTATTTTATTATTTATATATATTTATATTATTTATTCCTTTTTATAAGAAATAAGATTAAAAAAATTGGTTTAATTTTAGTTTATATACGTAACAGATGCCTCGAGTCAGGATTCACAACCCGGTGTGCGCGGCCGTGCATCGGTGCCTTGACCATTTGTTTGGCAGAAATGCCAAGAAAAACGCTGCTCAGGCTTTTGCCTTCAGTGCTTCTAAGACTGTCCCAGATGTCAGCCACGGTCCACATGGCCACTGCCATCCTGGAACTACTTGCCACCCTGGCACAGCTACCGGGACTCTACTCCAATTTCGTTGAGGACCAGTACATGAGTGTATTTGCAGTTGCCCTACAGTACACGAATCCATCCAAATTTTCAAGGTTAGTTTGGGAATTTTGACCCTTATATGACTTGATGAATCTGTCAATCATGTATGTGTGTGTGTGTCTCAGGTACGTCGTGTCACTCGCCCATTATGTAGTCGGGACCTGGTTCACAAAATGTCGCATGAGCTTCAGACCTGACTTTGTCAGCTTCATAACTCGCAACCTGCATGCGGCCAATCGTAGAGGGACTCATACCGAGGACGGGTCGGCTGTCGACGTCATAAGGAACGACTTGATGGAGACGTGTATCGACACAATGGCCCGATACACTTTCTCAAACTGTTCGACGCCACCCCGCCGGTCCCCCCTGGCCCGGTTTCTCTTCGACAACGGACCGAGTTGTACCTGGTTAATCGGAAACAAATTGATCACGGTCACAACCAGTAACATCGACACCAGCCCCGACAAGCTACATATATCCGTGCCACCTGTTCTGGCCAGCACCCCGTCCCTGACGTTTTGGCCCAAACCGTCGAAGAAGTTCCAAGATCAGCAATTGTCATCTGAGGCCCCAGGGAAGCTCCAAACTGCTCCCTTTTCAGATGTGACCTCTTCACCCCGTTTGAGACATAAATCAGGAGGAGCAGTTTTGAGAAGGTGCTCTCTCGACCTACTCTATTTATCCTTTTTTAATTATTTATTTTTTAATATTAATTTTAAATAAATTATTTCAACACATAAATTTGAAAATGGAAATGGAAGGATTGAATGGTGGATCTGTTGAAAAAATCGAAAAAATTTAATTTTTGAAAAGTTGAAAAAAGTAAAAAAAATAATGGTGTGAGCGAACAATTGGTTTAGGCTGGTGCTTCTCAACCTTTTTCAACTCGCTGCCCACTCTTACTGACATTTTTTCTGGAGGCCCAGTATAAGATATTGTGGCTAAATGACAATAAAAAAAATTATAATATATTTGTGAGAAAGAAATAAAATATTAATAACGCAGTCAATTTACTGTTAAAATGCTACTCAATAATATTCAACACAGGTTGATGAAAGTATTCGCTTTTTGTACTGTAACATTTTAGCCTGCTTCACGCCATGGCCCACCGGTTGAGAAGTCTGGTTTAGGTATTTTATTCAAATTACCAATCTATCTGTAATAACTACAATGGTTACAAGCATCGTTTTAAACAATTCTCCAATTCTCAGGTCTCTCCATCTGTCTCCGTTCGAAGCTCGACAAACGAACAACAAATCCGTACGAGGTTAGAACATTTTAATTCTGTTAATTATATTTTTGCCACTTCGGATTCATGGATTAAAAATAAGATTCACAGATGAAAAATAAAAAAACATAAAAATAAAAAAATTTTCCTTGATATAAATATATAGGCTATATATTTATAGGCTATACCAGGGCTTCCCAAACTTTTTTGCTCGCGACCCATTTCAATTTATTAAAATGTTCCGCGACCCTTCACGTTTAAAATTCTAAACTGTTCGAAACATACATTTTTGATATTTTATTGAAAGAAACAGTTAATTCTTGTCTCCTATATACGACGCTTTTTCGATGCGCATGTCAGTGTCGTATTTGCCTCTACTGCTGCTTCAACGTCATCTGCAATATTATCTTCCGATCTTTTTAACCAGC
>JAUELA010064769.1:0-10657 GCA_031471845.1 Boltenia villosa | reverse complement strand
GGATCACATTCGAGACAAGACCGGAAGTGTATTAGACCGACGCGAGATCAAAGCGTGTCTGAAGTCGGTAAAACAAGTCGTAGACACCCGACAGCAGCACTTATCTATGGCTAGGTTGTAATTCGAAGTTACCTTTGAGACATATGCAATATATCGCTATGAAACTATTGCATTACCTGTGGAGTAGTGATTTTTACACAGACGATATCACACATTATTCAACCAAAACTTGTGCTTGTCTTAAAGCAAGAATGACATAATAAAATATCGTTTAATCCATTAAAAGTACATTTACAAAGATAACTCCACCCATGATATTCGAGAACTTCATATTAATTAATTAAGATGTCTCCTGTGCGCACCTACGTGAAACTTGTATTAGTGTACAGAAATTATTACTTTGGTATGCGAGAATTCCTGTGACCTTTCTTCCGTAAATACAAAACATTGCACCATATGTGAAATTCGTGACACAGACTATTTACGGAGTAAATAAAGTTGCCGATCGTAAATCTATTGCGACAACCGTCAGTATGTACGATCTGCAAATAGATAATGGAAATGTTGGAAATTTAGACTCTTACTCACTAATACGTCATCATCTTCGCACATTGATTCATATCATTTCTTGCTCTATTTATTGATATAGATACATATTCAATTCCACTGATAAACTGATATCTACGTCCTTACCATCTTCACCTTGAAAGCTTCAGTACTTTTGAACTTTTAAATACTTAAAACACTTTGCAACCACACAACTATTATTACTCAGCCACTCCGCCAAACTAAAAATATCGAGACTTTGAATACTCAGCTTCAAGTGCTTAAGAAGCAACTTAGGTATGCCTTGCCCATTAACAAAATACCATTAAAACGATGACTTCAAGTTCTTCAATATTGTTAATGAGTTAGTTGGTTACAAATAGCTATAGACGTAAGTGCAACCGAATGTTTACAAATCGTCGGTAGTTCAAACATTAGCTGTAGAAAAATTGAATCTATTGAAGTAAATCGATTCTCATTCATGTTTCAACTGTACAGCGTATACGTTAAATTGGATTCATTTCCTAGAAACTGAGTCGAACGTGGTTGTTGCTTGTTGGTATACGAGGAAACGAATATCTTCTCTTATTTGTTCCCAATATGTACCTTATCTAATGGAACATGGAAAGCGCTTTTACCTAGCGTTTACAATGTTCAGTTTCAGATTGGTCCAATTTCCTAAACCTCCATTACTTGTGATAGGCTCTAATACTGCGAAACTTCATCTTACCTGTTCTGAGCAAAAGTAATACCATGAATTATTCAAGTACGTTAATCAAACTACACTGTCGCGCGTTGTTATATCTACTATTTGAATGTCAAATTATGTTCTAGTCCCCAGGTAACACGTAACACACCTCTAGTAGATACGATATAAAGGAGTGCCCATAATCGCGTCAAAGTTGTTTTTAACTTGGACTGAATGCCACACAAAGGCGTTGTCTTGTGACTATTTATTTACGACTTGGATATTGCGACATTTGCTGAATTGAAGTTCCGTGGGCGTTGTGGTTAATAACTCATAAGTAAACAAACTTCTGGGAAAGGACCAAGCAAATGAGGCAGGAACCAGTTTAGGGAAAATTAACCGCATTTAAAATACAACACATAAAATAGAAGTGAAGCATTGATGTATATATGTTAAATTCAGAATATTATATTAGTCCTTCTCATTTAATTGATCGGCCATTTTATTTCGATATTTTGGTCAATAAATATTGAATTCTTATTCTAAAGGCTAAAATACACGTACGCGGCAAACTCACGCGTTTTCGTTTGTTTTAATATTGCCGCACGGAACCGTACGGAATCGAATTCTGAGCGTCTATATCAAAACAAACCAAAAACGCGTGAGTTTGCCGCGCACGTGTATTTTCACCTTAATACGTAGTTTGGATATAAATTAATCATTAATCCTACCCGCCACCCTAAAACTGACATACCAAACAACTTTTTAAATCTTTCAAAATATCATCAAAACAAAGGAGAATAACACTAATACAGCAAGTACGAAATGCAATTGTGAAGCCTATATTATAATTAGCTAACGGACAAATATATCTCAAGGTCGGTTTCCAAGGATGAGCTCTACACCTTAATTTACCTTTATTTCAATTTCTAAAAAACTCCTACTCTAACAAAGCTTTCCCCTTTTTTCAAAAGCTTGTAAAATTGATTGTAATGAGGAAAAGGATATGAAACTTCGTGGTGATGAAGATTTCTAGGTTATCTAGGAAGTGTGTACGTGTGTGAAAAGATTTCTTGCCGTTTTGACAATCTGCTAAACCGCTTAGCATAAGTTCAACTCCGTGTACATCTGGTATCACTGGTTTGATGAATGGGCCATAAAAAGTTGTCACCGCAAGAATAAAACGACAGGAGT
Source organism: Boltenia villosa (assembly GCA_031471845.1). Classification (NCBI taxonomy): domain Eukaryota; kingdom Metazoa; phylum Chordata; class Ascidiacea; order Stolidobranchia; family Pyuridae; genus Boltenia; species Boltenia villosa. The sequence goes on along the minus strand of JAUELA010064769.1, from coordinate 8,229 downwards.
TATGAATGAGAGTGATAATGGCCGATTTCAACACTCTGGTGATAGAGTTAAATGAGATTACACTTCAGCTGCTGTTCTCCAATATAGGAGAAGATCATTAATCATCTCAAAAATATGGTAACGTGGGAAAACACTTACTAGCGTAATTTCTTGATTCATACACATATGAAAATGGAACGATTGGTCAGCAATTTGATTACTAAGAACTACTAGGAAAATATTCTTCCATCACGAATCCTATGAAAATTGTAGTTAGCGAGATCCTTTATCGTTTCACATATTATATTTACTTACATTTTCCGCGCCTGAAGTTTTTCTGTCCCATTCGGAGGTGTCTCTCCATAACAATAGATATTGAAAAATGACTATGTTACTCTCGTCTTAATAACTAAACTAGACTAATCTAATCTCATAAATATTATCTGTCAAATAAGAGCAAAATTTACTGAAAATGTAGCATTGTATTTGTGGTCAAAAATCAAGCAGAATGTGACGCCAAATTCCTTTATAAATTTGAAACATAATTGCTCTGCATTAAATAGAACAGAAAGATTAACTGAACCGAAATATCTTGGTTCATTTGGAAATATAAACCGAGTGTGAAACAGACAACAAACAGATCACGGATAAAACACCTGACATCTTGGAACTGTTGAATAAAGCAATAGTTTTGAAATCACATTTGTTCTTGGAGAAAACCACGTGTTAACATGAGGAAGGAAAACTCGTTATTAAAAAATCTCGGAAATGTGTTTGTTCCTTGGCCAAATGAGACAATCAAATAGACATGAAACCTAATACTTATGTTTTTTTAGCTGTTCAAAAAAGTAACAACAAAAGAGTAAAATTCACCTCAAGGGAATTCACATTCGCGACGCAACGTATCGGCCCACTGTGTTTCATATATGTAAGAGAAAAATGACAATATGTTCAACAGAGAAAGTTAATCAGAAAAACATATCTTTAGTATAATACAGTAATACACATTGCAATTAAAACCATTGTATAAATGTCGCCGTGGACACCATAAAATTGAGACAACGAGAAAAATACTTGGAAAAAGAAGAAGAAAATATACTTCAAAATTTGTGTTAAGATCATATTAAAGGCAAATAAAATATCTGGCTATCTGACCTAGTGTATCCTTCTAACCTTAACCCTAAATCAAACCATTTCATGTCATAAATATTAATATTTTTCTCGTTTGTAAATATTTTAAGTGCTAACCACTGACACAAGCCTGTAACCTACGGATAGCTTTTATATGAACCCAGTTCAACTCGAAGCTCAGACAAGATATGAACCTCTTCGTGTATCATAAATCTATTCACCATTTGACAAGCACTTACAGTTAAATATACTCCCTAAACGCATCAATGTCTCGGCAGATGTCATTTTAATCATATGTAGGGGATAGTATATCACTAGATCTATCACTCTTTCATCGCTTTGATACTGGTCAAATGATGAAAGTGATGATATACAACACACATATATATACTGAAACATGATTGACATTAAAGCCACCTCGTTTCCCTGCTAAGTAACATTCATCGCAAGGAATGAAATCATCAGTAGTGACGAAACAATGGGTGCAAGTTACGTAATAAACGTGTATGATAATGAAATGATAAATCATGTTTAAAATACGCACAAAGGGGATTGTGATTCCTCATGAATTATGAAATCACAATAACCTATCAATCAAATGAATTAAACATCTGAACAGGCAACATATAAAGGAAGTGGGAATGGATGAATTATTCAAAAGATCGTGAAAAATGGATTTGTGTTCACATATTTGATTTGTATGACGATTATTTCTTCTATTTTTAATGATTTCAAACAATAATATTAACGAGAACTCTCACTTTAGAAAATGAAGCCCAGAATCATTGAATCTAGAATTGTTACAGTCAGCGAAGCAATAATATACCAAATACAACATGGAATGCGCTACTTTTATCCTCTCTGGTAATTCCAATCAGTTTCAGAGGATTTTCTCTCAGTTTGGAGAGATTCCACTCGGAAATTATTGAACCCTGCACCCCTGATTATTACGTATATGTTATTAGTCATCTTCATTAAATTTGAAAAATGCATAAACGGATATGACAATTACGCAGGAAATAGGAATTGATATGTCATAAAAGCTATTCATCACTGCCTATGAAGTCGTAATAACTGTGATTGACAATGCATAAGTGTTTGTTTGGAGCCAGCATTATTATATAAGAGTTCTAACCCATGGGAAATGAACAATATGCTGATTGAAACTGGTATTGTGACGTCAAAATGCCACATGTTTCGTCAGAATAGTATGCATATCCTGTGCCAATGAAATGATGACAAGGAAGCTTCCATTCTCAACGAAATCTATTCACGATATCCCGGTACAAAATAAAACGGAAGTTGTGCGCGACACATTCCTGGCTACTCACCAAAGTCATGAAAGGAAGTTCCGTACAATATCCCCAGCGGCATTGATTGGTGCTTAAATATATACCAACGTAATCACGCAATCAACTTTAACATCCATTGCGCAGTATTAAGAGAAACCCTTAATTTACAAAAGGCAAAGTTCGAGTTGGGGAAGAGAGTTAAAATGTGAAACTGAACTACCTGTTTGCAGAAATGCAGACATTTTCTCCCGTATAATACTGACTGACATTGGTAACGTTGATTCCGGATAAGTACATGATACAAATAAAATGCATAATTTCCGCAATCAAGAAATTCATTTACCGGACAAGATAGGCCATTTTCCTAAATATTCTCCATCCTACAAAAGTATCTTAATACTTGACTCGATTCAAACAATTATTCTCCAAAGTGGTTGTTTTGTCGAGTTACACTACTAATAAAGAAGTATTTTACACCTGTTTGAAGGTAGAAGGAAAATTACAATCATCGACACGGATAAATGCAGGAAACAGCGCAGAACATAATGTTATCGGCCTAGTTATCACGAATGGTCGTGTACATTGACAACACTACACTTAACATGTTGATGAAAAACCCGAACGAACCTTTATCTTTCGACTTGGTTTGGAAATCGCAACACTGTAGAAAATGAAACAAACGAAATTTCCTTAAAAACCCCGAAAGTGGATCTAAATTCCCTCTCTATCCGAAATACATCGATATAAAGAATCGTAACACTGCAGAAAATGAAACAAACGAAATTGCCTTAAAAATCCCGAAAGTGAATCTAAATTCCCTCCCTATCCGAAATTCATCGATGTAACGGCAAGAAAATGAAAATGAAAGGGAATATATACGTCAACTAAATAAGACGTAAATACCCTTTGCTCGTAAGACTATTATTTTTACTCATACGATAAATACCTTCAAATTCACGAATGTATTTTGTGGAATAATAGATCAGAAATCAAGTAGCTATAGGAAATACGAACACATTTTCACCATGATCGGGCTTTTAGCAATTTGCAATTATAAGAAATATTGTTACCGCCATGACATCTTTGACCAGTCCAAGTTTCCCAATGTATTCTGAGCGGAATTACATCTCGATTCCTTTGTAACATCTCTTTTCACAATACCGAGTAATATGATACTGCCTGGACGTTTGACAGTATAACTCATTTAGCATTTAAACAAATCTCAATGTTTGTTGATGAAGACCTCGGTGCCTCATTTTACATTATGCCGACATACACGAATCCGTTCTCGGCAGACAACTTAACACTCCTCCGTCTTTTCTCTCAATTTGCTGCGGATTATAAAATTACTCCCTGATTGTCGCTTAAATACTCTCCCCAAAACAATCGTTCCTTTTTCGTGCAGGATCAATGTTGAAAAATAAAATAGTTTCTACCTAAGACTGAAAAGGAGAGAGAAAGATTTGTTAAAAAGGTAATCTGAGAGATATAAATGTCACAAAGGAAGCATCAGCTGTAGTAATGAAATCAGACAGCTGACCTTCCCTCTCATGACGTAACAATCACGCCGGAGTGTGAATTTAAAAAATGCAAAATCATGGTGGGAACCGGGATCTCGTCCAAAATAAACAAGATGTGCGTGAACCTGCAAATACCAATCGGAAACGGATAGCCTTAATTAAGAGAAATAATTTCCAGAGAAAACAAAGAGTAATTGGGTATTAAGCGGCTATAAAATGTCAGATCAAAAGCAGAGTCCTGGAAATGCGTCAATAATTATGTATATGGAAATAAAACAAGAGCTTTGAATAAAGGATCTATATTTGATGCACTATAAAATGACTGAAATTTCAAACTCGATGTACAGTGCGGTTATGGACGCTGCATTACTTTGCACATTGCCTAAAAGTGGAGGAAATTTTGCAGATTTAAGTCGGAAATTTTTCCAGAAATCAATCAATCATTTACGCGAAAAAATACTCTGATTACCAAACATAGACAAAAGAACATATTTTAGGTATAAAATAATTTGGTAATGAAAATAGTTACAGAAGAAATAGTAGTATATGGCATGCGCTTCATATACTCACAGATCTAAATAAATGACATCTAATTAAATAACATTTATTTTTTATTTTGTTGAATTCTGTTGGTCGATTCCATCGTCATTTTTGTAATCAAAAGTTGAATTATATTTTCTGACTTTACTGACAATACCATCATGATATTGACCAGACAAATATAACTTGAGCAATCGCAATTTGATCATCAACAGGCTTGCAACAAATAATCCTTTCACCTCTATTTTCGACCGAGGTTATAAAACATAATATATCAACCGCATGCTTTAACAGAACTGAAACCGTTGCCATTAAAAGTGCATGCATATGCATTCGTAGCCATATCTGCTTAGAAATGCATCTGCGTTGTCCTTGCTCCTTCTTATATACTTCAGCAGCATTGTGAATTGTATAAAACCAAACTTCAAATTACTTCAATTCCCTCGGGTTTTATAATTATGTTTCTTATAAATACAAATTATGTCTAATCGTCTAGTCTTACACTCCCAACAGACTGCTATCAAATACACAAGCTTTGACTACAGATGTATTAATTAAAAATCATTGGAAATCAATCTCACTACAACTGACTACTTAATTAGATTCTGTCCATTTAACCAAGTGATTTATTTTCTAATTTATTTATTTATAATCAGGTAAAAGATTTTAACTATTGTATGAGTTCTTATTATCAATTCACGGTTTATAATGTAATAATATATGGAATGACGTAGCAATCATTATAGGTCCAGATTGTAGGACATTTAAAGGACGTTTTGAGTACATGAAAGGACAATACTCCATAGGCTAAGTTTTGCAACTATAAATAGTTACAAAACAAACCCCAAGGCATTTGAAGAAAATGATATTTTTATTGGCCCTATCATATTTCAACAGGTTCTTTGGAGGGATGAATCAAATCATTTCATAAAAGATGATATCCTAAAAGTTAAAATCAAGGCAAAAATGATATTTAAGTGAACTCGACAAGGAATCGGACACGATGACAGATGTATTATTCATCTAAATAAGACATGAGCAGTAGAAGATAGCTATAAATCTGATAATAAAATTAAAACATTTATATATTTTAATAGCAAGATGAGATCTAATATGCAATACCAAATTTTACTATCCATGTATTAAATCCCCAGCTTTTATTTTACATTCACAAATCAAATTTAACGAATAATTACTTAATAATTTGCAAAAAAATAATATTTTAACTTTTCGTCAAACCTCAATAATTGTATACATGGCGCGGTACGATCCACTCACTTTCTGGTTTATATATCCATCTACACTTGAAATGTTACACCGCAGCGCACTGGAAAAAATCTCAGATGTCTCGATGACGTCATAGGTCACCGCAAACACCCAAGGTCAATTCTTAAGTATGTCGTCAAAACATTCTGGGTTACTTGGCTTCCACTAAATCGCATTCAGATTGCAATAAATTTTTAGATTGTATCAAGTTAAATGTATGAGGTATATGAGTTAAGCATCGCGTATTTATTTTTTCAAGATTTCTTTTTATATCTTTTTAGAGATAACAATCATAATCTGTAACTTTTCTGTATTCAACTCCATTAACGTAGAGTATTGACGCCAGACATGTTGTCGACGATATATAACAGGCTTGAGGTACAACCAGAAGCCACAAGTTCCCTGATGAATTGAGGCCGATTAGAATATGTCACCCGGTAGCGCCTCGTACAATTTGAGATACTGTATTTCGACCATGCACCGAGGCAATGCAGATTGGTCCCCAGGGGAAGATGAAGTCACTAGGACACCTTTAGGAGTCATAAATTCATCTTTCATTCAAGGGAAGACGAAGAATCTCTCTGAAAATTTTAGTCGTTGTTCAATTTGATCTGAAATCACGATCCGGCGAATAGGTGTATTCACAGTTTTATCATTCACGGAATAAGCGACGTATGTTGTATAAATGTATACGATTTCATTTCATTGTTAAAAATTGTAATTGAAATCTTGCGCCCGACTTATCAATTCTCGCAGTCTCGAACTATCTACAGACATTATGGGTGATTGGGGTTTACCCAACCTTTCAATCTCAATCAGGGTTTATCTTGACACTTTAATCACAAAATCAATAATTGACTAGCTTCTTGAGTGGTCCTTATTTTGGCTGATTTAGTCTCATGTAAAGGACAGAGCTGCATGGCCTATTCTAAGGATAAATATTCATCCGACCATGGTCAGTGTTTGAGATTTTCATTTAATCTGGAAGCTGGAAAGATTGCTTACAATATTTTGATTACTGTTTTCATACCCTTGGAACATGACTCGAGACTTATGTTTTAACGCTTTCAAATTTTGATGAAATACACACCGCTCATTACTAAAAAAATGAGATAGCGTAATACCTATTATATGGCCAATTTGTCATACAATATATCTGACACTGAAACTGACACTACTTAAAGCTTGAATAACACATTATATGACACACATGTTCCATAAAGTCATAAAACACTTGTTGCAGGGAGGACATACTCGTTGCTATATCCAATCAATGCGTTCGCGTGCAAATGTGAGAAAACACACCTCAAGAACGACTTGTTATTGAGACAGATTATTCATGTGTTGACACAACGCAGACAAATCTTCATGATTGAAAGTAGGACCTAGCACGCTAGAGGTAATATTGTTAAGGAAAGATGTCAACAGTAAACCCAGTCGGCTCTGCCACTCTTGAAAACAATTTATCTTATCAACAGATGGGTTCCAATTGGAAGTTTTCAATTTTTTTTTTCACAAATTCAAAAAAGAACTTGAAATGGCATTATATAACAATATGGATTGTAGAGATGTGCCTGCGCATTTGTTTATCTCCCTTAAATAAGTGAAAGCTGAAAATATGAATATATCTCTGGGTATACTTAATTACTATGTTAAACCAATACATTGTTTTCCATTTATAATTTAACACCCAAAGCAAGAACCTCCATGGTTTCAAATAGTGTAATCACGTCGTTCAAATCAAAAGTATATGTTACAAAACTCTTGTATTTAGCTTCTAGTAATTTGCCAAATATATGTTGCAGAGAATCAGCGCGCAGAAACATCACGTGAAAAAATGCTGAAATCGAAATAATTTACAGTAAACAAACACCAACGTTCAGGAAAGTGTTATTTTACGTTGGTATCGGTGACGGAAATTTAGTGAAACATAAGATGTAATCGCCACTGGCTATATTTCACGTGTAAAACCACTGCATATAGTGTTCATTACTCATACCTATAATAGCCTTCCATCATCACTATTCAATATCTGGAACGTTTCATAATACGTCACAACACTCTATGCCTAAAAAAACTACTGCTGTAATTAAACCAACGCGATGTATGATTTGAAATTAATTTGACAGATAAAAGATTTTGATGATCCCTATTCAAATTTAAATCCATCATTATTTTGCTAATTAGAGATATAGGGATTAGTCGTGGATCAACAAAAGATTATTTTCAATCTTGCCAAAGGCTAATTATAATATGGTATTTTATATCAGATTAAATCGCGGATTAAGTGTAGATTAAAGAAGGATTAAGTTTAGGATATATTACAATCAATAATTTGCAAGCAAGAATATTTGAAAAATAACAATTCATTTTAAATTAAGAAATGGTAATTGCCGACTCGCCTTTAATTAGAAGTAGTGTACGTGAAGAACTATAATTACAAACTTGGTTTAAATGAGAATCACATGCCAAATTGCGAAGCGTATGCATGTGTAGATTAA
>JAUELA010064658.1:0-10660 GCA_031471845.1 Boltenia villosa | reverse complement strand
TTTTTTCAAAAATTTCACTATTTTATTTTTAAATTATATGAAATACTTCATTATTAATTCCCTTCCTGTTGAAATTTGTTGAAGTTGAAAAAATATAACTAAAATAATTGATTCATCAAAGGATGAATATGAGATAACTCATGCTGTGAGTAGGTGAATATATAATATAGTGTTTACTGCAAAATGCTAGTGCATTCAAATCGCATGCAGTCTGCATTCATTGGTTTAGTTATTGTTTCTTCCACATCCATGCTTTTCTGTTATTGTCTAGCACAGGAAAATATTTGAAATATAATTTGACATGAAAAATTATTTAATCTATGCAGGACTTTGGTAATGCTATATGATTACTGCTGCTCTTTCCAAATTATTTTTTAATATCTACTGCTTAAGTTTCAAACAAAATATTTTTATTAATTAGAGTAATTGATAAAATCTACTAAATGTATATAAAACATCATATCCTTTGGATTTAGGAAGAACATACATTTGAAATATACTTTCAGAAAAAAAATTGCGGTTAAAAAAAATTGCAAAAATAAATCAAATGCAAATTGTATTAAGCTTTTTAAAAGATCTGGTTAACTTTAATTCTAAATCTTTCGGTCTGCCTTTCTCATATGAGGTAACTTTTCTCAACCTTACGTTATTTTGAATCAAATTGGATTTAAATACTTTTGAAAAGCTTGAAAATGTTAATTGGGAACACCTAACTATATGAGTGCTCTGAAAAATTATTATTTATTTGAACTTTTTATATTACTCAGTATTGTAATACAAAAATGTAACAAGAACCAAGAGTTATATATTGATTTTCAATATTTTACTGGTCACACCACCTAAGAGGTTCTGGAAAAAAGACATGATCACAGATATCCTTCAAAATCATTTGAAGTCAAGATATTCAAGGATTCAACACAGAATGAATGATTTCTGAAAAAAGATAATGCAGAATTCAAGAAGCAATTCAATTAAATCGCAAGATGCTTGTTAATGAGCAAAAGAAGCAAACAGAAGAAAAAGAAGTGAAATGAAGAAATGAAAGAGTTGAAGAACTTGTAAGGACCGTACTTTGCAGACTAAACCCTGGGGTATGGCGAGCTGATTGGATGACGGAAATTTCCCTCCATAATTCTTTCTCGTTGTCGACTGATAATCGTCGGCAAAAACCTGAATATCGATGTCCGCGAAAACATTATTGCATTTGATTATTAATTTTTCAAAATTTCATGAAACTGAACTAAAGATTTGAATTTAGAATTTTATAGGGAAATCTCGTATAATCGCAATCTATGCCTGATTCCATTTTCCAGTGAATTAGTTTTTAGAGATACTCAAAGACAAGAAGCTAAATGCAATAAATCACTGCCAATATTTTAATACGAATTAGAGATGCACCGCTTGGCTGATAAACATATCCAGAGCTGTGTAGTGAAACGTGAAACAATTTTCCAACTCCGACTCTGACCAAATTAAAAATTACCAACAACTATTATATAATATATTCATCTAGATTCCCTAGATATTATGGACTCACATTGGAGTTATTTCATCAAAATGAACACGATAGTTTAAAAAAATGCAAAATGATATAATTTTTCAAGACAAAGTCATGTAAACACTGTCTTGACAATACAAAAATATTGTTCGAGTTTTCAATTTTTTTTTGAAAATTTCCCAACCACGACTGCAACCACCCAAAATTGACCAACTCCACGACTTTAACATAGGACTCACAGCTCTGGTCATATCACATAGGTTTGAGGCAAGAAGGACTTTCAATTAGAGCCAATTGCTGATCAATCAGCAAAAAGTTAAGGTTATTAAGGCAGAATCTTCCAATTAAGCGGTGCATCCCTATTCTATGATTGCTTACATGTAATATTTGTTTGGTAATTTCATGTTTTGTCACAAACCTAGTTTTGAATGAGCTGCAATCCTGTTTTGATTCCAACTTCCGTCGGCAGCGAAGCTCACTTCTGCAAGATTCGAAGAATTCATGTTGACGTCAGCGGATTCTGAAAAATATATATTTCAATTTCAATATTTCTCCTTTTATGTTTCATGTCTTGTTTCTGAGACAAGAACGACAGACAAAAGGTCGATGGACAAAGGGTCAACACCCTATTTGTCGATAGTGATCTATTAATCCAGTGATTCTCAACCTTTTTCAACTCGTGGCCCACTTTTACTGACATTTTTTTGGAGGCCCACCATAAGATATTGTGGCAAAATGACAAAGAACAAAATTAAAATATATTTGTGAGAAAGAAATATAATATTAACAACATATTCAATTTACTGTTAAAATGCTACTCAATAATACTCAACACGTGTTGATAAAAGTATTCGCATTTTGTACTGTAATATTTTGACCTGCTTCGCGGCCCACAGGTTGAGAAGCGCTGTATTAATACATATGCATGTAAAGATTTTATTTCTTACTTTATATTGGGAATATTGAGCTACCAAAATGAAATAATGACGTGTACTAAGGAAATGCACAAACTGTAACAGTTTGGGTTAGGGTTAACGTTAGGACTTTCCATATGACGACCTCATAGATTTGTTGACAAGTAAGAAGATGAAATTTCATGAATATGTAGATTGTAGGATACAATCAATCGGGAGAAGTTAAGACCCCCACCTTTTCAATTTTAGGGGTGTCAAATTTTTTAAAGTTTATTAAACTTACCCTGACTGATTCTGCTCGTATCCAAGTTACTTGTGTGTAGTTGCTGATGACTCTGGCTTCGATACCTTGAATTCTGTCCACTAGGTGACTCACTGAGCAAGCTGCTCTCGATACTTATGTGACTTCGAGTTATGGCTCGTCTGTTGTCTGGACTGTGGATTGCTGAAAATTGAAAGACAAATTATAGGATTCAAGATTTAAAATGTCGGAATTCATAAAGGTGGAGTTGAGTTGGAATATGGGGATTGGATTAGTATCAAACTAATAGTTGAAAAGTAATTTTTAGAAGATTTTGTGGCCGCACTATTCTATAATTAACCCTCCGGAGCATTTTTTCATGAGAATCTTGTCAATATGTCTCGCAGGTTGAAGACAATCTATCTAAATCAAGCTTATTGTGGTCAAAATTTGTTGGATATTTTTGAACTACCTCAGAGACTTGGGGCTAACAGCACAAGCATGTGCCCCACAGGTACATATCTATAATTAGAGTCATGGATGGAGAGTCATTTTATCTATTTTACATTTCAATGACTTATTAACGCTGGATTCATTTACAAATCAATAGATTTTTATACAAATCAGAAAGTCAGAATCTTGGCAGGGAGTATTTATCATCAATGTCATTACTGACTGCTCAGTCTTATACAGGCTCTTGTTTGAGTTAGAAAAATACAGGTCATTAATTTGGCTGTGTATACTCACAACTATGATTCAGAGCAGCATATGCCTTATGACCTGGCTTTTCCGTCTGCATATTGACAGGAGTCCGTAAAATATCGTCCTAAAATAGAATTTATCAAAATCAAGAATTTGCAAAAATTATTCAGATTTTTGTAAAAAAAAAATGTGACGATATTAAATTTAAAAGATGAATTAATTACCAAGGAATCGTCCAAAACTTCATTCCGTTCATCGTGTGGCACTTTCTTGTTGGCAATAGTCGGAGAGTCAAGGAAAGTGTCGCTACGACAACGGAACAACTAAAATGCAAAAAATCATGTTGAAAAATGGTACTGTTATCATTTATGTTATTGTTCAAGATGTTTTTTTAAAAATATTTTTCTTTTTCCTCTTATTTCATTTTATATTTTTTTCTTTTATCTATTTAATTTTCAATATCGGGTTAGAAATATTTCGGAGCTTGTATTTGCTACTAGGTTTCATCATCGTTACTTTCATTTCACAAGGATTCACAATAATACCCTTGCTACTTTGATTTCACCTTGATTACTTGTTTTCACAAATGAACTGTTATTGATCAAAACAGGTCAATGTTATCGTTCAGGTTATTTGAAAAAAAAAAGATTATTACATTACTGACATTCATTTATTTATTTACTAATGATATTTTTTATATTTGTGTGCATCCTTTTTTTAGGAATTGTACATTCAGACAACACAAATACGTATGACATCTCAGAATCAATCAAAACAACTTTTTTGTATACTAACAAAAGAATAAATATATAACATACATTGTCTTCAGAGAATCCACCATCATCACCAGATAGACTATGTCGTCTTGATGTAGCAAAATCCTAATTGAAAATAAGAAAAAGCCAATAATTTGATGCATGGAAACAAAATGCTTAAAATTCGACTTCAAAATCCTATTATTATGGTTTTTATGAAATGAAGTATTTCTTAGAGTAATAAGAGCATGAAAAAAACTCACTTCAGTTTGAGAAGGCAACACTTGAGAATATACAGAGCTTCGATTCCTCATTCTGGAGTCTGCGTCCAACTGTAATTCACGGATTCTCCTCTCTGCAAACTGCAGCTGAGTTTTCAGAGTTCGAACCTAAAAATATAATTTTTCATTAAAATGTTTGAAGATATTTCGAAAGTAAAGTCTTGTAAAGTGACATAACTTGAGTTAAGGCGATGGGTCGAGTGACAGGCTCTGGGCAGGTATTTGAGCAACTGAAACTGAAACTGAAATCAAATGCCAACTTGAGTGTTTGATTAAGAGCAACTCATATGTTTGAGTTACTGAAGCTCAAATTAAGTTTTTGAGTAATTGAAACTCGAGTAGAAAGTTTGAGTAACTGAAACTAATGTTAAGTAGAGTGTTTGAGTAATAAAAACTTGAGTCAAGTTTAATTGTTTGAAAATTAAAAAACTCAACTCATATGTTTGAGTAACTGAAGCTCAAGCCGAATGTTTGAGTAACTGAAAACTAAAGTCAAAGTCAAGCTCAACTCATATGATTGAGTAACAGGAATTCAACTCATATGTTTGAGTAACTGACACTGCATGTCAAGTCAATACCTGACAATCGAGTAAAAACAAAAATAACAGAAATATAAACCTCTCCATCGAGTTGTTTAATTTTCTTCTCTTCTTCAATCTTCTTGAAATTCATTTGAGAACTGCTGCTCGTCAGAACATCATTCTTCAGTTTTAGATTCTGATTGATCTTGTTCAGCTCCATGTTCTCATCTTGTAACTTTGAAAATAAGCAAGAGTAGTGAGAAAATTTCCCATTTACATTCATCTACCAATTAGGAAAATTTTCCACTGAATCAAACAAAAGCACAATCGTGATTATAAAACTCCTTCAATATATATTCTGACTACTGTTAAAATTGGTCGATAAAAACGAAGAAATAAATTTGAAAAATGACAGGACAAAAATGGACAACACATGTCAGTTTTTGATAAAAATGTACTGATAGCGGTTGGGGTTACGGCTCTCTGGTCATCTTTTAGCTTTGTTGACCATTCGACTGTCAACTTTTTGTCTGTCGACCTTATGGTCGTCAACGTTTAGACTTTCTGTCGTTCGACCTCTTACTTTGACCATGAGTCTGTCGACCTTATATCTTTGTCGACCATTTGACTTTCTGTCTGTCGACGCTTAGTCTGTCGATCAATTTAAATCTAAATATAGCACACATGGCGAGTAAACTTCAAACTTAGTCCTCACCATAGGTTGCATGAATACAGGTACTAAAGAAATATAAATAACTTACTATAGCTGAAATTGAATAGTATTTACCTGGTCCAATTCATTTACAGTCTTATGCAGCTGGCGGGATTTCTCGTTGTACATGAGCGCCATGTTGTCATATTTAGCGGTTTGCCCATCCGCACGTTCCTGCCAATCCTTGAGATCTTTTTCCACAGCTTGGATCCTGAAAGTCGGTGAAATAATTTAATTTAAATGTGAATTCATTCAAATTTAATTAAAAAATTTTGCTCCTTTTCAACTTTGACTTACTTCTCTTGTTTAGAACGATATTTCTCGGTAAACTGCGCTCGTATTGCTTCCAATTTCATTTCTCCATGAACTTTTTCATCCTGTAATGTGTCTGCCAACTTCTGTGTCTCTGACAAATCATGGAGTGCTCTGAAACAAAAGAGCAATTTATCAAAAAAAATATGTAACAAAATGTAATCCAATTTGTACTTGTTCTTAAATTCCAGAAAAAAATTCTCAAAAAATATTGATATTTTAATTTTTTTTAAATTCTTATAGTCTTCAGATTTTAGGAGGCATTCTAAGTCCTAACTAGGGATGGGCATTTTCGAATCTTAAAAGATTCAAATTGAAAATGAATCTTTTTTGTCGAATCCGAATCGAATCAGGCTTTCTAACAGAACATAGAGGTGATGTTAATATTTCACTTTGTCAACCACAAAAGTGCAGATTAGGCTTTATCCTTATTTGAGAAGAATAAGAAATGCTAACTATTACCAAAAGAGAGGAAAAATTCAAATTTCTCAAAATATGAAGTAAAATAAGCACATTAGCACGTCAAATGAAAGGCGATTCGATTCGAAACTTTGCTCCAATAAGATTGATTAGAAGTATGTAAATTCAACTATTGAAGATTCATAAACAGACATTTTTTCATCATAAAATGACTCAATTACTTGGATGTAATCACAATATAATATTATTTGAAATTTACAACAAAAAAGTTTGACTCAATCACTCCTTCAAAATTAGCCTTGTATTCGAGTCAAAATATCTGGTATATGAAAAGGCTAAGATATGAATTGATAAGCGATGAATAGCCAACATACTTATCCAATTTCTCTCTCATATCTTCCAATTGCTCATTACCATTCAAATGTACTGATTCAAGCTCAATAATCTTCAGATTTGAAACCTCATTCTGTTCAGTCAAATCAAGGACCTATTGGAAAGGCAAATATATTTGTTTATTGAATGTTTGTATCCATGCATTTCAATTTTTTAGCTACTTCCAGGGAACTTGAGAAATTGAAATTAGCTACAGCGCTAACTTATTCGTCCACAAAAGCAGAAAAGTTCCCAAACCCCTCTTTCACATTTTTGAGATTGCACATATCTTCAATTTAAGCCATATAAACTTATGGTGACTACATGCTTGCATACTACATTTTCAATGCTATCAGAAATACAACTAAACTAAACTTTTTGGATTCCAGAACAAGCCTACCTCATTCTGCATTTTCAACATCAGTTGTTTGGTTGAATTCAATTCAGAAGACAAAGTTTCTTTATCCTGATTGTGTCCAAGATTTTCTTTCTTTATTTCCTGCTTTTCTTGTTCCTTCATTTCAAGCAATTCTTTGATTTCTGCATTTTCAAGACGGAGTGATTCCTGCGTGGATTGATCTGGAAAATAATTGTAACAAACATAATAGATAAATCTTCAGATAAGCAAGATAAGAATTGCAAGATAAGAAAGATAAGCATTTTAATCTGATTGTTATGGGTTCAAATCTCGGCCTAGCCAGCACAACCACTTCTTTTCCACCTCTTCTAATCCTTTCCACAATATTTCTTTTAAGTAAATGAGTAGGGTAATCTCCTCATGGGTCAAAGACACTCAAAAGACTCTCATGAAGAGTAGGTTACATTTGGTTATACTTTTTCTTCATTGGCATGTCAAAAGTATGCTCATAAGCATGGATGGTCAATTAGAACGTTATTAAAAGCCTGATTCATATTATTCTCATGATTGAAGGGTGATTCATACTATTATTGCATATACTTACTCTCAATATCAGTCTTCAACAATTTTTGGATTTTCTCTTCCAATAATTGGGCATTTTGTTCCATCTGGGATTTCAACTCTTTCAATTCTTCTTCATGAGTCTCCAACATGTCTTCCATTTTCTGTATCGAATGAGATTTTTGAAATAAGAATCATAAAAAAGGATGCATGTACGAACAAGCAAGGATTTTTAAGTAGAATATACGCAAAACTCTTCAGACAATTTGGAAATAATCTTCTAATTTGCAGGAATCCATAGTATTTCACTTCCAGGTATTTTAAAAGTAATATTTTGAGGACATACAAGCATTCACTTAAATTCACTTTCGATATATACAGTCAACTACCATTAATCTGGTTCCTTCAGTTTCCCGGCTAAATTTTGCAACCCATTTTTTCAAATTTCTCGGGTTAGCACGTCACTGTTTTGGGGAGGCGCCGTATATGACATATATATATATACGTCAATAGCAAGGTATGGTAAAATTTTGTGCACATATACTGTACGTCAAGAGCAGGAAAGCTGTTAAGCAAAAAAGGTTGAGAACCACTGATTTACAGCGCATAAAAAATCAGGGGACCCAAAACTTCAACAATCCGTAAATTTCGAAAATTTGGCAGTACTAAGGTCCCGTGGTTGCCGGATTATTGGTAGTAGACTATATATAAATATATATAGGGAAATTACCTTTTTCAGTGTTTCATTTTCAGAAGTTGCACGCTCTAACTTTTCATTGTAATCTGATATCTTCTCCTTGTATTCTAGGATCTTCGCTTCATTGAGAATCTTTTCCTCTTCTACCTTTTCTTTTTCACAATTGCTTTGCGATCGCAATTCATCCAATTCGTTTCTAACGTCAGCTAACTCCTTGATACTTGCGGCCATTTTTTCATTAGACGAGAGAATGTCACGGTTGAGTGACAATATCGTCTCGTTAGCTTCGTGCAATTGTGATCTCTCATCTGACAACTGTGATGTCATCACTTCCATATTCTTTTCACTTGCCCCTCGCGAAGTTTGCAATTCTGATTTCATTTGTGAAGAAGCATCTTCCATTTCCTTCAATAAATCTTTTAAAGAAGATACTTTCTCTGATGAAGCCTCCAGGACCTTCTCTTGGTCTGCCAGCTGAATCCTCAGATCTTCCAGTTTACCTGTTGATTCTGTCAAGAGAACATCTTTCTGCTGGATAGAATTGCTGAGCTCAGCATTTTCTTGCTGACAAAGCAATATTTTGTTTTCATCATCAAGAGATTTACTTGAGAGCTCTGAGATAAGATTCTTCTTTCTCCTCAGGTCATCTTTCAGTTCCTCCTCCGAGGCTGAGTATTTCTGCTGAGAATCATTCAACTCTTGTTTCAGAGTCGCTACATTACCATTGAGTATATTGATCTCCTCCTTGTGAGATTTTTCACAGAATTCAACTTCAGCTTTCACATTGATGAGATCATTCAGGGTTTCCTGGCGAACCTCTTCATCCACATCCATCTGATTTTTCATGCTTGACATTTGATTCTTCTTCTCCTCCAGCAGAAATTTAACAGATGCAAGACTCTCCTTCATTGAGGAAATTTCATCCATATGATTCTGAATAACTGTATCTTGGTCAGACATCTTCATCTGGGAAGCAAGAACTTCTTCTGCTTTCAGTTTTAACTTCTCATTCAACTCTTCTCCTCTTGCTTGAAGTGAGGATATTTCCTCCTCAGCTCTTCTAACATCCGCCTCCAAAGAGGACATCTTCTCCTCCTCTTTTTCCAGCCTGGATTCAGCCACCTCCAGTTCTTTTCTTAGAGAAAGTTCTGAAGATCCAAGGGAAGAACTAGAATCTTCCAATCTTGTTATTTTCTCCTCCATTAATTTACATTTCGCCAGTGATCTCTCTTTATGAAGCTGAATTTCCTCCTCACAGGATTCTCTTCGTTTGGTCTCACTCCTGAGTTGATCGTGAGAATCTCGTGCCTCCTGCTCTTTTTCTTCGAGCATCCTCATCAATTCTTGTCTCTGAGTACTCAGTTCAGAGAGTAGGGCAGAGCTATTGCTCGTCTGCTTCTCCAAGGCAGCATTAGAATCTTCATAAGATGTTTGCAACTGGGATATCTCCTTCTCATATGATTCAACAACTTCTTTGGACTTCCTCTGTTCTTTTTGTATTGTCTCCTTCAATTCCTGGATCTCTTTTTCTTTCAGGATGCAGTTTTCTTCCATTTCCTTCATCTCAGATGACAGAGATTCGTTTTCCTTCTGTTTAAGTTCCAATTCATTGGAAACGGACATCAGCTCATCCTCTTTCTTGATCTTCATTTCTTCCAAATCCTGGAGTTCAATCTGGATCTTATTCAATTCTTCCTCCCGCATTTCCAACTCATTTACTTTGACATCACATTTCTCCTGGATGGAAGCAAGTTCTTTTTTGTGTTTGGTGATATTATCCGCATGGACACCATTTTCCTGTACAAGTTGCTGAACCTCTTTCTCTAGATTTGTTAATTTAGTGTCAGAATCTTCTTTTATTTTCTCCATTTGTTGTTCAAATTTAGCAAGATCTTCACTGGATGTTTCCTTCAATCCCTGGATGTCCCTTTCTTTCTGGATACAATTCTCTTTCATTTCCTTCAACTCAGATGCCAAAGATTCATTTTCCTTCTGTTTAAGTTCCAATTCATTGGAAACGGACATCAGGTCATCCTCTTTCTTGATCTTCAATTCCTCCACATCCTGGAGTTCAATCTGAATCTTATTCAATTCTTCCTCCTGCATTTCGAACTCATGTACTTTGACATCATACTTCTCCTGAATGGAGTCGAGTTCTTCTTTGTACTTGATGAGATTCTCTGCTTGAACTTCATTCTCCTGGACAAAATGTTGAACTTCTTTCTCCAGATTCATCAACTTAGTATCAGAATCTTCTTTTATTTTTTTCATTTGCTGTTCCAATTTAGCAAGATCTTCACTGGATGTTTCCTTCAA
>JAUELA010064547.1:0-10660 GCA_031471845.1 Boltenia villosa | reverse complement strand
ATAATTATTTAGTACATAATTTACATTCAAATGTACAAGGATTTGCATAACGT
This sequence comes from Boltenia villosa, assembly GCA_031471845.1. Lineage (NCBI taxonomy): Eukaryota > Metazoa > Chordata > Ascidiacea > Stolidobranchia > Pyuridae > Boltenia > Boltenia villosa. The sequence goes on along the minus strand of JAUELA010064547.1, from coordinate 10,607 downwards.
GGGTCTTACATTTCTCTTTGTGAAATCCAAAAATCTAATAAACATTTAACTTTTAACCATGATCGACGTCCATACAGGGGCGGCATATCAATCAAATTCATTCCAAATAATGTAAAGGTATTATTTCAACAACAACTCAAAATCAATGTGACTGAATTACTCACTCATCGAGAGCACTGAACAGCCAATCAACTTCAAAGCGAAAAGTGTGAAAATTGTATTTTTTTGTTAAAAACACCTTATTCGAAAGAGAGCACGCATGTTTTCCAAATTGCAAAAAAGCATTAAAATTGAGAAAATAGTGCTAAAGTACAAAAACAGTTGTTTGAACTCTTTCAGTTTGAGCGAAGCCAATATTACCTCTTCCAAATGATGTTTTTGGTTCTCCATTTTGTGTGCGTGTGAGACGGAATTGAACGGACAAGATGGAAATCGAACCGGCTTTTATAGGTTATATAGTGTAACCTCTGCCACATTTCCACTAAATATGTACAAAGGTATGTTGCTATAGTTGATATTTATGAAATTAGGAGGTCATGTGAACATCAGAATGTTGGAATACAGAGTGTACTTTTCTTCCCCTCGTTGCACAATCTAGTACAATGTCGTGTACGCTGAGGATACGCACAACGCGCTACAATTGAATATTGTAAATAGAAACAAAATGGCGGCTCGGGTCAATGTATTACATTGAATATTCTTTTAGATCAGGACATTCTATTCGAATGTCCTCTATTACTATATTATTTAGCAATACAAAAGCAAGCACTTTTACAAATCCTCTAGATGCAATAAAATCATCTTTTGTGTGAGTCCACAATTCATCTTCCTGCAGTTCTTTTATAGCAACCATCTTACTGTAAATTCACGCCTATATTCCTTACTTATTGAGGTCCATCAACTAAGTCTAAAATGAGAAATTATTAAATCTTAAACAGGATTACTGTAATGTTTTATCGTCGCCGTCTTTGTCGAATCACTAACTAATTATTAACAGAATTAGAATTAATAATGATATTATATCAGAAAACCAAGGACCGCAACTTGACTCTTGACAACCTACCATGACCAGAAGCAGCTCTAGATTAGTTTGTTGCACTCAGTTTTGGATAAATTGTCTACGGTTTAGGTGACACGACGTGCGTGTGTGGGGTTTTCCGAAGTTATGTGTGAATGTTGTATTTTATTTTATTTCAATGATTCAATGTTGGAAATTTGATTACATCATTGTAATCATTGTTATTTGTGTGTTGATGTTTTATATTCATTATGAAGAATTCTGGATAGTCATGGTTCAAAGTAATGAATGGCCATGTTAACGTATTATCCAATTTTTATTCAAAGATTCATCGAGCAAGGACAAGATTCAATGATGCGAAATTCTGAAAACGGACTAATAATCTCCTGGCCTAGACGTAACTCGGGACTAAGACGAAATTTAAAAGCTGAAGACCCCGGAAAGATACAGCGATATGGAAATCTGAACATTTGCTAAGTCGAATTTATTGATATTTTTGAACCTGCAAAAAGTAACTTTGATATACGAGACCTAGCGTTTATGAATTGCAATGTCTATATTTCTACGCCAAGCGACGAAAATAACATTTGCAGTTTTAATATCAAAATATTAACTATAATGCCATATAACTAACAATCCGAAGTAAGAAGACTATTTTCAAACAAGTTGGACGAATTTTTTAACGTTTGAAGAATTTATTTTACAGACTCGAGCTCGGGGGGAAAATATCAATGTCTGCGAGGAAAAGAGACGTCACCTGCCGGCTGCCGGACAGAACCCGAGTCGAAGAAATTTCAACCTACTCTCAAGAGAATTTCAGTTACACCGAGCCTAAGAATGATCTACTTACTTCAATGTTACTGGATGTAATCTGAAAAGTTAAGTCAAATTCAATCGAACTATTATCAAGACTGGAGTACTAGACAGATTGCGATGAAGCATTATTTTTTTTTCGTAACGGAATCTTACTATCGATTACAACAAATTTACTGGATTTTTTATAAAAAATCCCAGGGAACTTTCTTCATTCTGCAAGCAACGAAATTTTCGTCATCAACCACTATTCAAATCTCCAAAGCGAACTATATTACCCTGCTCCAAGACAAATGAAGAGCGACAGGACTCATTTCGCCTAATGACCAATCAATCAATCTCAAAACTTCGGCGAATTCAAACTGAGGTGGCCAGCGAATAGTCATTTCTGAATGTCGAAGAGCGCCCAAGTCATTTCGTCGACTAAACGGTGATTTACAATCAAATATGCAAATATGCTTTAAATTTCACAGTTGTGGAAATTATGGACACTACAAACAGCGCAAACAGTGCAGCGAATTTTTGGCTATATGCCTAAAAAATGCTTATAAAAAAGCAGAAAATCAAATGTATTGCGTGTATTTTACGCCCAAGAGATATAAATGATACGTGCAAAGGGCACAGACGAAGACGTTTTTTTTGTTGTATCTAAAAAAGCCTTACCTACGAAGGAAGGTATAACTGTAAATATATAAGTCACAGATATTTTATTAAGTAAAAGCCTCAATGTTATAAATTTTCGTTGAAGATATATTCAGTTAAACATATAACATTGCCTATCTGTGGTATTTTGAATTGTGATTGTGGAATCATCAAAAGAAAAAAAGAAATGAGTATTGAAAAATGATGATTATATATTTTAAACTCTATTGAAATCTTTATTTTTAAGTCCTGATCCTTTACAACAATTTTTTGATGAAGATGTGTAAAATAACCCTAACCGAGGGATCATATTTCCAATATTTTTTGGGAAAACTTATCTATAGCGAATAATAAGCAAAGTTGAAGGGTTAATTCTCATATTTTGATCTAACTCATTCTATCCTCGGGGAGGTTTAATTGCAAAACCAACCATTTTGTTTACGACATTTCATTTACCACTTAACGACGAGAAAATAATTCTTTTGCAGTTGCTTGTAGTCATATTGTAATTGTCTGACATTGCTTGAGGGTTTCTAATAATTCTTTAAAATACCGTATTTTCTGTAATGAGATAAACGCGGCTCACTGAGGCGTAAAGCCGACGTGAGACCTATCGTGTCGTGACCAGCCATTTACTTGAATAAACTGCATTTTGAACCGGGACTGATTATTTCATACCGACAACATCAAGGCTTATATGGGACAGCGTAGGTAGACCCCTACAATTGAAATGAACACTAAAATACAATGAAATTGAAAATGTTGGGAAAAAGCAAACAAACTGCAATTAATTGTAATATATTGAGATGGACAACGCTCATCCTACTAATTTCGGGAATTGATTGATTGTAATGGCAAGTAGTGGGGGTGTTTTGGGAAAATAAAATTGTTTAAATGTGACAAAACAAGAAGTAATAATAAGGGTGAGAAAAAAATAAGTGGAATTAACTGGGGGAGCATGATACGTCAATACATTCCTGGAACAATCCGCCGCTACACAGAACAGTCTCGTAAGATCCATCTTCAGCAGGAATATGAAGTCCAAAAAATTTGATATTCATGGAGCTCCGTTGCTTCATCCCATCATCTTCACATACAAGCAAATGAGGTGACAGTAGTATCCCTTCGATAGTAGTGGAAACCTTAATAAAAAGGAGGAAAAGACAATAAATATCAGTACTGTAATTTCATTCATTGCATAGGGTTTTCACACATATTGACGTCTGCACGAGACAGTTTAGTCTGCACTAATATGAGTCAAAGAAAAATCAGATATCTTCATACTTCTCATTACGACTGAGTTCTCTAATCATTGTGTTGCAGTTGTCACCCGTAAATGCAACACAATTCTGAAACAGATAATTCCATCTAAAGTTCGCATTCCTTGATTATCAGTTGTGTCTGCAATTAATTGTTCTTCAATTCAATTAGTTTTTACTGCAAATCGCCATTTTCTAATCAGAATGCTGAATAATTACTGGATATAGTTTAAATAAACCATGATTACTTCCATTTGTTGAAACTGCACAGTATGCTACATCACTTTCCTGAAGACTTCAGAACACGGAATCAACAGAATGCAAAGCAAACACAGCTTGTGTGTGTTCATTACAATTTGCCCCTTCAATCAATCAATCACTTTTATTTTTATTCGTCCACAATACATAAACAAAAATGAAGTAAAAAGTGTCAAAGACAATACTAGTAAATAGTAAATGCTGTATATAAGAAGCGAGTTGATTGCGAGACAGTGATACTACAGAAGCGATTAGCGTTTCAGATGATTGTGCAAGTTGAGAAAATATATAACCAAGTCATTTGAAATTGGTCAATCAAATGTTTCGTATATACTCTTTTGAACCCAACTAAGGACATTGTCCTTATCCACAGAGGAATATTATTCCATACTTAACTCCCAAAACTCTATTGTGAAGCACATTAAAAAATCGAGGAACAAAATAGTACCTTTTACCCCATTGTGTAGTAAGAATGCTTGTTGCTCTCAATAGGACAAAAATGTTTCGAAATCACTAAATGACTGAATCACGCCACTAAACTGATACGTAAGTTTTACTATTTTGAATGTATAAATATCTTTAACATTTAGTAGGATTACGTCATTTACAACCCAGGGGGATCAGTCAGATACACTGTATCGCTAAGCTTAAGGCATCGTTTACTTTAGCGTATTTAACGGTCCAAATTTTGAAAGATAAGTTTGAGCGAATGAAATAATTTGAACGCAAATTTGACATGTAAAAAGGGTGTATATACATATTCTTGGTTATCAGGATCTTTGTATGGACCGACCGCATGTCGGAACATACGATATTATCCGGCCATATTCACGATTTTCGGAATATCCGTTTCGGCGTTTTTGCTTCGATAATTATCCGAAAATATGATTGCTATATTTTTAACATGATTCCGCGCAGATACGAGAGATTAATTCAAAGAAATTATGTTAAATAAGCGATCGTTTATTCTCAAACTCATTAAAACATAAAATGTCGCCGACAAACTATGTATTGACGTAACACAAGACAGATTCATCGATATAGAGACTTTACGTCGCCAATAGCAGTGCAGATTGGGACACTTTATTTCTGGGTTAAAATCACATATTAGTCTTTAAACAATTATGGACGCATTAAGAAACGTAATGACGCTGAAAAAATAACATCAATTTAGAACATATATACATTTAAAATCACAGCTTTATCTGTTTCAAATCAAAACCATTGAACAGCAATCGCATTTCCGTGCGTTTGGAGCCACAAGTTGAATGTGGCGGTGGCAATACAGCGACGATATTCCCTGTATTAATGTCGTCACTATCATATTTCTCAGGAAATATGAATGTACGACCGCTTAAAGGCCTGTCAGACAATTATATATGACGTTTTCTCCTTATATATATTATAACTAAATTCCTGACTAATGGCGACAGATAACATTTTTTTCTCGTGCATTTTAATTACGCCTTTTTTATTTTTTCCCTTGTATATTTTCCATTTATATTTCAATGAATTCTTGATGTTCACCAGAGTGCGGTTTTAAGAACTTGCAAAGGCAAGAAAATATAATCTAGATACTATGGGTACAGATGTCTGATTCATTATAGCATATGTCAGACAGGATTGAGGAACGAAGGAAGCTGAACTAAAGAGGCAGGAAACTAATTTATTTTCCAATTAATCTATCTTAAATCTGTAGTGAAAACTTCACCGGAGGGGATTTCCTATATTAGCATTAAGGAGTGCGTATATAATATAATGGCACATTTTTTTATTTTTAAAGATTTTAGTTTAGAATATATTCAATACTGATTTCAACCATAAGTGAAAATATTACAATCCTGCGCACTAGAGAAGTATTTGCTGTATTCTTGGATGTTGAAATTCTTCAATGACAAAAGGTACGTGAGAAGTTGATACACACGCATTGTAAAAAGTATTGCATAACAGATATAACATATTTTTAAATCGACGAAGGGTTTAAATAAACCTGAATAGACTTATAAGTCACGTGTCATTAAAAACACCTGAACTGAAATAAATATTATTGAATGAAATAGTGGATACTAAAAAATATACCACCAGTTTATTACGAGGCAAAAGATCCTCAATATTTTTATGCGCAGATTCATCAAAACCTCTATTTAAAAAGAAATGTGTGAACATTTTTTTAAGCTCAAGTAGCCAAAAAGGCAATTTATTATTTTATATATCTTTCACAATTACAAATTATTACACACACTTAATACTTAATTAACACAAAACTCTTCTTACGTTCCTAACCTTTTTTTGACTATGAAAACATCCAATTACATATTTTATAGTTGTATTGTAAAACTATATTCGAACCGCTTACACATATATCAAATGCGCTGGGTAATTTCTATTTCATTAAATTATTTATATTAACATATGTAGATGGACTGAGTATTGAATAATTTCATTTGTGTGATATTTGTTCATATTTTACCCATTTGCCTGTATTTAATTTTGCTCTTACATTAGGTCTTAGTTTCCATGGACATTTACCATGCTAATATTTAATTCCGTGGAGAAATGGAGAAATTTTTCATCCATTCACCGAATATTTGGCGGGGACTACGAAGGGTGTTAATCATTTGGAGTCTGTTGAAGCAATATATCTCTTCTAATTTCTTCACCAGCGTTTTCAGCTGTTAGAATGTCATTCATTCAACTATCAATCACCACATTATATTGTATTTTAACACCTCTCATTTTTCCTCGTTATTCATTTTCAATAAAAATAGATGTATTTTAATATATTCAGGGAGATCCACTGGGTCGCTCACTGAGTGGACTTGTCCATTCAGATTAAATGATTCTGTCTGGGAATAATTGGTTTCAAAGCATCAATTTATCAGAGTTGTAATGACTCGAGTCGCATTTTTGGTGTGACTCGACTCGACTCGAGTCTTGACCCGTGCCCAATTTATTCCCTCTAATGTATATGTTTAAAAGCCGAGGTAACCCACCACCAATTATACACCCATCATTTTCAAGCATATTTTTTGGTTTTGTTATGTTTTGTTGGAATTTTCATATAATATATATATATATATATACATATAATTTATCACCCATAACACAAAAATTCACACATTGAAGAGAAGAGAGGTCCCATTGGTTAAGTACCATCACCAATTTATTAACCAACTAGACAGGATAGATTTGGAAAAGAAAATTCAGGGATCCCAAGAAAGAGTGGGGAGACCTGTATAATAAGGACGCCCTATCCTATTTCAGTGACAAGTGTCTGGGGTTTTAATAGTGGTGAATGTCCAGTTTCCCTATTCAAATCATTTACAGGTCCGAAGGGGATTGTCCAAGTGGAATTAGGGTGGAGATGGGTTGGGAGTGGTGTGCAAAAGATTGATATGGTGCCCCCCCTCCCCTTTTCAGGAGGATATAGTCATCATATCCAGCGCAGAATTTACATCTTAGGAGCGCTGGTCCCCCTTCTTCGTTCGGAAAAGGTGCATCTCCCTTCTCTTTTCGCCATACAGATAGCCATCGTGGGCTAACCGGAAGCAGGTGTTGCGCTCTTTATTGGTGAAAAGAGGGTAAGGGATGATATGCCTGAGATGCACGTTCTTCCAGTTGATATTTTCCCTCGCGCTGTTTTGAAGTGATGTTATCACAGATCTTATGGATTTCAGAGCAAGGTACATTGGTTTGAAGGAGCAGGTTCAATCAAATTCTGCCTTATTGAGAGGCCAATCCAGATCTTGTTGCTTTTGCCCAGTCAAAAGGAACCGATGTTTTTGATGTCCGATTGGTGCATCTATATGGTTAAAGTCTCCGATGATGATGTGAAATCCGGAGACTAGTTTAGGTTCTAATTTCTTGGTCAGTTCCAGGTAGAATCTTGTTTTGGGGAACCCGGTGTCGGCGGGGGCGTAGATGTTGCAGATGTTGTACCTCTCATCTTCATTAGATATTGTTAGAAGCTTGGCACGATGTGGAATTAACTTTTCTCATGGACGATGTCATGGTCTTGCAAGTGATCCCTACGTATCATGATTGATACCCCCTGGAAGTATTGAGTTTTTCCACATATCTCTTCTGGTATTGTACGGTCTTCTCTAGATAGTGAGTTGTGAAAGGTTGTGTATCAAAGTTTTTTGGCCATGTCATCTATATAGTTTAGGTTAATTTTATGCGTTTCCTGTATGCAGATGATGTCCAGTTTATTGTTTTATATTATTCATTTGATCCTGTGGTAGTGGCCATTGATATTAGGCCTGAGTCGTCAGAAAACAAGGATGTTAATGTGTCCACCTCCGGCTGTAAGTTTTTGAACTCGGCGTTAAGGCTTGCCTCTGGGTTGTTTTGATACCCGATTGTTTCGGAGTGCTCTCCGCTTCAAAAAAGACTTCTCCGTCTTCCGAGTTTTCACTCCCGGTACTTAGAACGTCGTCGTCCGTGGGGTTTTCCGTTTCTTTGTGTACTATCTCCGGTTCTTCGTTGGTTTGGGTCATCCGTTGTTTAGTCATTTCATCCGACATGCCCCTTAAGCTGATTCGTACACTGGATGGTACGGGTAATGCGAATGAGATTTTTCCCTTGGGTGATGGAAGCCCATTCTTTGGTACGATCTTCATGAATTCTTCCCTTGTATTTGTGGTGCCTTCTTCGGAGTTTTCTTCTGGCTGAAATTACATTACCCATTGCCATTTGTGAAGGGCGAGAGGAATGCGGATATCTTCCGTGCTAGCAATTTCTGACTCTATTAGCCTGAGAAAAGCTCTGAGGACCTGGAATGCGCCCTCTTTTTCTGTGCACTGTGCGAGATCCGGAGGAACAGACATTGTTATTAGGCCTGAGTCGTCAGAGAACAAGGATGTTAGTGTGTCCACCTCCGTCTGTATGTTTCTGAACACGGCGTTAAGGCTTGCCTCTAGGTTGTTTTGATACCCGATTGTTTCGGAGTGCTCTACGCTTCAAGAAAGACTTCTCCGTCTTCCGAGTTGTTTTCACTCCCAGTACTCAGATCGTCGTCGTCCGTGGGGTTTTCCGATTCATCGTGTACTCTCTCCGATTCTTCGTGCGTTTTTTTCACTTTGTTCTTTCCCTTCATTTTTTCCCCTTTTCTTCATTTTTCCTTGTTTTGGAGAAGTGCCCTACGTGTCCCTACCTTATGATTGGAAGTACTTACCAGCGGAGGGTATTCCTTGTTAAGGTTGGGGCACATTCTTTGCTTCTGCCCATTTTGCCCACAGAATCGGCATGTCATTTCACTTTGTTATTCTTTTGCGAGATGACCCTTGGCCAGTAAAATTTACACTTGTGTCCATGAAAGTTCATGAAGGTCGCTGAGACCTTCGATGGTTGTAAGTCCTTAGTCAGATGGACACGTAACCTTTGTATATTTTTGTTCCCCTTCGGAATACTTTGGAGATTCCTACGATCTTCCTCATCTGGTAGGATTCCAAGAGTTGGGTCATCCGTTGCTTCGTCATTTCATCCGACATGCCCTTTAAGCTGATTCTTACACTGGGTGGTACGGGTAAGCAGATTTTTCCCTTGGGTGATAGAAACCCATTCTCTGGTACGATCTTCATGAATTCTTCCCTTCTATTAGTGGTGCCTTCTTCGGAGTTTTCTTCTGGTTGTAATTACATTACAAATTTGTATCCACCTGGAGATACTGATCTATATTATCAAGTTGGCACAATGGCTTTCCTTTATAACAAAGAAAAATTATAAAGAAATTGTATACCGACATAATAGCAACAATGTTGATTACATATTGTGCTCGGAAAAGTTGCCAGTTGAATAATTAAGACTGCTTTATCAATATTCAACCCAAATTGCCATAACGTTGCCTGATCTTGTATTAACATCTACACCAGAAATACAGTACAAGCTGCTATTGCTTTCTAGTTAAGTTCCATTGTGTTGTTTCATGCAATGTTTTTTGATATTTTTCTTTTGTTAAAATAGTAAACTTCAGTATGTTAACATATGCTTCTATTTTGTTATCACTCATGACGTTGGACAATATTGGGAATGCTGCTGGAGTCGACCGTAGATCCTGTTCTGAGCAGTGACATCAATACCGGCTGAGTGACATCATAGGTAGCGATGGGCATATTCGAATATTTTTAAGCGATTCGAATCGGGCTTTTTAACAAAATATGGTGCAAATCCTGAGATTATACAATAATAGCCACAAAAAGACAGATTAGGCTTTATTAAATAAATAATACTGCCTTTACAACAACTAAGGACACCCTGGAGTATCAAGGCGACGTACGTTCAGTGCTTCGATAGTTAAAGTGCGTAATTTTTATTATAGAAATTGTCCTTAATTATGTGCCCTGTTATGTTCTATATATTCCATCATAAAATCATCACAATATATGCAACAATGCTCACAGAGATTCTAGGACAACTGCCTCCCAAAAATTAAGAACATTTTCTTGCAACTCAGATGCAGATTCAGATACTTCTTTCACATATGTAATACCACATAACAAATGTCACTGAAGGAAGGGAATTTTTCCCATTTTTAGAACTAAGGAAAGGCGTCATTATTTCCATTTGGACTTCGCTGTACCCATGCTTGGATTCCCTTCGTTTTTAGTGAAGCCTAC
>JAUELA010064436.1:0-10661 GCA_031471845.1 Boltenia villosa | reverse complement strand
ATTTAATTTAGCAGCGATTCTGGAGTGCAACAATGAAGTGTACTCGAAAGTTGAATTAGTTTTAGCTGTAAAATATTTAATGCTCTGAAGTGGTTGTTACGTTAATGAAAATATTTTGCATGTTCACTGGGACTCCCACGCACATTAACTTTTCTCAGGAAATTCTAATTGTTTTATAATTTGTGATTGAACTTTGACCTCAAATACAATTCACGAAACAAGGATCTAAGCTTTGGCCAGATGGACTAGGAAATTATAGGGGCACAAAGAGAATCCATCACAGAAAAATCATTTATTAAAACTTTTTTGATTCCCCACCTTTAGGAGTATTACCGGGTCGTCTTTATGGAGCCATGGTTTGCACCACTAATTTATAAAACAGACTCTAGCATCGATCGCTGAGTTACATCAGTTGAAATATATTATTTAGCAAAGTTTTTATATTATTGGGTATACCCAGTGGCGTAGCGTTGGTTACCAGCGCCCGGGGCAACTTGCAAGTATAGCGCCCCAACCCGTGGACCGTTGCACAAGTATTGTATTTTAAGATAATGCTGATGCAATTAAAATGAAATACTAGAACATTCAATCTTATTTAAAGTCGCCTGGTTTTAGTTTGTGCAATTTTATTATTAATGACTTTTTTCTTTTAAATTTTTGCGCTACTTAAGAATTTTGAACCCAGGGCGACCGCCCGGTTGAACCATACACGCTACGTCACTGGGTATGCCTACTTTCGTACTGTAACTCCTGATTTTCTATTCTCAAATGAAACATAGTGGAGGAATGTGGCCATGCCACGTGAGGAATAATATCGCTTGAAGGTGTTAAGTAAATTCTTGATAATTGTAAATAATGTCGACAAAACTAATAATAAAGAATAATGTAAAGGTTACCCAAAGAGTTTTGGTTTACCACTTACCAGTTCATTCCTCAAGAACTGGGACGTCATAAATGCCGCAGCATATGTCTAGTCATGTGACTTTAGAATTCACATGGTTTTGGAATTCATTGCTAGATAATTAGTAAGTTTTTTATCCTTTTAATCCTGCATGTTTTAGTTAGTATAAGTAATAATCTCAATTGTAAAGTAGTATTAGCATATAATTAATCAAGTTTTATCATTTTCATATTAGCAGTTGGCATTTTAAGTTGAAGTAAAATCCTGCTAAAGCCAACAAATTTCACCGTACCCACTGAACCCTTTTTGTCTGTTTATTCGGCCTTTGTACCGTACTACATTCGACAATATATTGAACATTTCGAGACATCTGTTGTGTTTCGTGATAAGGGCAAGGAAGTTGGATAAGAATTTCGGACATTTGGGGCGCGTTAAAAATTTTTACATTGGTTGTTAGTAGAGCAGCCAACTCATTTTACAGCCCGTCGTTAAGGACCCGGCTGCTGCTGTAACAAATAATATGTCAAGGTTGATGTTATTCAAGCATAAAAGAGATAAAAACGGGTTCAATATGGGATAACTACAGTTACTTTTACTACTAATGCCCCTTTCACACTACGGTAGCTCTGCGGTAGAATTGACGAAGAATTGCTTGTTCACAAAGTAAAACTACGCGAATGCTGATTTCCAAAGTAGAACTACCGTCGTGCTTATTTGCAAATAAGCATTTGCGTATTTTTTACTTTGTAAATAAGCGATTCTTCGGTAATTCTACAATACTGTGAAAGGGACATCATTACCGAATATTGTTACCTCATTGCATAACTCTGGAGGTGAAAATCCACATTCTTGACAAATAAATAGAGTATGAAGCCCATAAAAACCGTTTTACATATGTGATTGGTTGCAATGAAATACTTCTAGGATGCAATATGTACAAGTGCACTGTTGTTGATAAGCCGTGTTCGCCCTTGAGCCTTGCGTGGTTAAGTGACTGGGGACGCTGAACTCCTCGCAGGTACAGAGCGGCTTCACGTGGTCTCAGTCACGGCTTTACTCCGCTATCCAAGTTCAGTATGCTCGCATGGCGGCATGGTTTTCCAGTGAATCGAGGGAAGTATCGGTAAGCACATTAAATAAAAAAAATTGAGCGCTTAATTGTCGACGTCACATACCAATTGATACGTTTTGACAAAAAAGATTAGAATTCCAAAATGTCCATTCATAGTGCTGATTATTTGCACTAAATGCCATGGTAGTATCTATTCATTCCACGAAATGTAGCAATGAAGAATGCCCGGCGATTTTATTTTTTGAGCTCAAATGTAGAATATTTGTATGCCAACACTTGCGTATTTAGGTTTTAATTATTTGATCAATACTGTTGTGTTTTGTTTATTGTACTTCTATTTCATCACGCGGACGAAGGCGAATGATTGTACTGCTCTTTTCCTTTCCCGTGTTTAGTAATCATACGGAATACGGATGGACACGTGTGATTACATTGGCCCTTTTTTCCTTTCTCTTGATGTCTTATTTACAGACCAGATTGGTTCTCATTCCAAAGAAATTGGTCCGTTGGCCGTTTTGTCCAGGCTCGGGTTATTTTGAGGAGATGTTCCAAGGGTTTGAGTTGGACAGGAAATATATTTAATCAATGTTTGAGTTAAAATAAAAATTGCTTTGAATATTCGTTTTTGACACTAAAGTTCATGAGACCCCAAAATATACTTTAAATATGCGCCAACATTGAGAAAGCAGGTTACAGCTAAACTTTTCTATTCAAATTTGGACAAAAAAGGCCGAAGTATTGTGAAAAAGCGGAATCCCCGTAGTTGCGTACTAATCAGGGAAAGGGGGCCAGTTTAATCATATTTTGGGCAACGCATTAATGCCATAGATATTTCTAAAGTGTTCTACTTTACCTCGAGGCATTAGTGTGAAACTTTTCCCAAATGCTGTGCAAAAATTGTATTTTATACTGTAATTACTCAGACAACATGAATGTACTAAAGACACACCAGCTGGTACAAAAAGATCAGTACAAAAGGACATAAAACATCATTTCAGAACCAGAACTAAAACATAAAGACATGAAAATATATATTTCTCAATTAGGAGCACAATTTGAAAAAGAAATAAGAATTAAAACGTTTGAAGTTTCTTTGAATGCAGGACCTACAGTTGGAACTTTAGAAATCATTATTATCCAATTCATCATAGCCGGAGCCCCAAGCATAGCCTTCCCACTTTTCCCAAGCCTATCTCTTTTGCTCAGTGTTTATAAACTCTGTTGATAAAAGTATCAATAACCAAAAGAATGACATACCTGGCCGAACCATATTGATTTTTGTTAATTAGGCTAATCATGTGTAAGTGTTTTATAATTAGTTGTTTACTCTTATGAGACCTGTTAAATTCTGAAGATCAATAATCTATCTTCAACAGTGCAAAATGTAATTACAGAAAAAGGGAGATATATCATTTAATAAAATTGCAAAATATTTCAGGAGGAGGCCAAACTTGAATCAATTTATATGGGGGTCAATATCTTTCAAGATTAATTCGGATACAGATCTTGAATTAATATATGCTGTTTCACTCATACAGTAAATTTGATGTGTTATAGTAAGATCCTTCCGTATATATTCATGTATAATACATACTTTACTTTCTAGATTTTTGACCTAAAAATTTTGGGGAGACTGATTATGTACTAGAACCAAATGTTACCCCTTTCTATTCCAGAACTTCAAGGTCAAAATTTTGGGATCCTATACCATTAATTGTTATCCACGAATAAATTAGGAATGGGTCATCCTTTAAATTAATCCAAGAAAACAACTTGGGAAATGGCGGTGATTTTCCTGTACCCTTAAACCGCAGAGAGATACCCATTTTAACGTCTATTAATTTTACAGAATATCATATGAAAAATATGGCATTACATGAACAATGTTAGGTAGAACCAAGCATCTAATCAACAAAAATATTTACATCAAATTGCACAAAACTAAACAAGAAAATATTAAAATAAGAAAATGACAATTTACTTTTTTGCTCGTTTGCTTCAAAAATTAGGAGGCAGTATTATTAATAACTCATTATTTTTCAAAAATCTCAAATTTACTGTTTTGTTCTATTATGCAGAAATGTGCATAAAAATTTGAAGCTGAATTGAGCACAATTGAAATTTCACCAAGCATCATATAAGGTTCAAAGGTCAAAGAAAAAATAAACAATAACAAAAAAAGTACAAGACTGAAATAGACCTAAAAATTGAGCACCCAAAATACTTCATCACTTTAATTGACAACAGCTGGTTTAAGGAAGCATCGCTTACTGAAGTCATAATCCCAGGTTTTATATTGACTCATTATAACACGGAATAAAAATATTATGTAAGCAAACACTGCGAGAAAAGTAAAAAATGTTCACAGGTTCTGGTAGAGAAAAAAAAAGTAGTTCACAGAAAATATTTTGTACTGAATTTGAACATTTACTACAGTAAATACAAATATGAAGAAAGGTAGTTTTTGAGTACAATAAGATTCGAGTTTGAATTGTTGAAAATTCACGAGAGACAATAATAAACTGTACATAATACTAGCACTATTAGAATGGAATACACTGCCCAGTGATTTTCCAGATTCTTCGCAGAATATCCATAGCACTGTTTTTTTTTAAATAAAGTTACGATCTTGGAGGCAGTGAATTCAACAAAATTTTCACATAACACTGAATTTTTTGCTAGAGTCACCTGGATGCATTATTCACCAAACAACAATTAACAAATCACAGGTAATCATTTCAACAAATTACCACTCGTAGCTTTAAAGAAATGGAAAATGATCAATGTAGTTGGTTTCCTATATTGCAACTAATTTAAAATTAAAATATGTGAATTACAACTTATAAATGAAAAAGGAAATTACAGAACTCCATTACAGGTTTTACTCGGGACGGCAAAGATAAGAAAGAACTGATTCTACACAGTGAAAAAAATAAGGACCTCACAGTATAACAGGAGTGCAGTATGAGTTGCCATGGCACAGTATGATTAACAGCTAATATCAGAAGTTCAATTTTACATCCCACGCAACCCCATCATATTTGGGGAAGACGACACTAGTACAAGGGTGAAGAAAAATTTGCTTCAAGAAACAGTATAGTATAGTGTAAAGAGTACAAAAGAAATAAAACATTGATACTGTACTGTTGTACAAAAATAACACTAACGATGTATTGGATAATTTACCAGGTTTAAACAAACAATACAGAACTGATATGGTACAAAAATAAGTTTTTGAAAAAAAAAAAAAAGTATTCAGCTCGTAAACGAGTAGTTTTTTTTTTGCAACAAAAATCAACAGAATGTGCAAAGAATGTTCTAGAAACCAAAGAAATACAAGTTTAGACCCAAGTCGATGTCGTCAACAGCAACTCATGATTTGCAACAGTTATTATTGGGTTTGTCTTCAAGTGCGTCGTTCTGGTTGATGTCGGGTGTCGGTAACAAAGCACATTTCACTCCTTCCCATCCATCTTCTTGAGAAATGACACCAGACTGCAATTGCCTAAATTGTATGGAGAGGTTAATTAAATTCAACAATAAATTATAGAATAAAAATTTGCAGTACAAAGACACCCGATACTAAATATACACAAATTCAGGGCACATTAGAGGAATTTTGGAAGGCCTGTCATTTTGACTGGCTTGGCCAGTCGAAGCCTGTTAAAACTGTTGTTTGGCCTGTCAAATTATTTGCCTTAAAAACACTGCATAAATGCGAATGGGCGTAAGTGCGAGAAGTGGCATGCAGAGAGAGAATGTTATTTTCCTTCATAATGCCGCTTGTTACAAAAGTAAATTGAGGATGTTCATCGTTCCAAAAAAAGAACTTTTACAATTGAGTTATTTTGTGTCCTGTTCAAATCGCATTGAAAACACATATATTCCTGCCATTTCATAGCCGGTCATTTTGACCAGCGTCAAATTTTGACTGCAAATTACAGAGATGGAAACAGAATCAGATTAACGCTGAATTTTAACACGATTGCATCCTAATGGCGTTTAATATGATTTGAATAAATCCATTCAGTAGTCGAGGATAAATGAAAAGCATTACCCTAATTCAAGAGTGGTTTCGAAAAGTGTTACTGTAGGATATGTCGTTAGTATTTTTTTTTTAGTCTTTAATCATTTTTATTTGCATCTTTCTCATCATAAACAACTTTCAACATTTTAACAAAGTTTCTGTAATAGTCGAGCCTCCAAGTGAATGCCTTGAGAAATGGGATTCTCTGACTATCAATGATTCAACATTAAACTGCAGGGTTCAAGATCCCAGTAGAATGAGTAGATGATGGGCGATGGTATAATTAATAGCAATCACAAGCCATGAATATAATCTGTCAATATATTTTGGAGCCTATCTAAAGGACCGTCACACATCCACCAACCCATGGTGGTTCATATTGACCACTTTGGGAACCCCTACTTTGATTTTCACTATCTTGACCCCCTCCGCTCCAAAAGATAGCCAAAAGTGGATTCAATTTGTTAAATGATATGAGAATGACTTAGATTATTCTTCATCACGAGATTTTACTTTCCAATCCACATAAGGAATAGATATTCAAAATAATGACTTTGTGGAGAAGTGTGTAAAAAGACATAATACAATTTACAGAGTCAACTTCAGACACTGGTTATATAGATTACATGTCATAGCTTCTCCTTTTTCTCCACATATTTGAAGATATTATGATTTAATAGAGAGAGAAACGGCAGACCACACTACTACTAGCATACCAGCAACACATTTCTCTGTAGCATTAAGCCTCTATTAGCAAGTTTACATATGCCACATGAAAATATCTACAATGATCATACAAGCCTGCGTGCAATTTTTTAAAATCACGATTATCAGTTATAAAGGACCGTATAAACAACTATTTTTGACTATTTTTCTTTGTTTGTTTAAAAAAAATAATATCCTCTCCTCTTATCCTCATCTCCTACTACTCGGAAAGTACGCAAAGATCATTTTCACTCGGGAAGCGAAAAATCTCTCGAAAATCGCGGAAAAAAATGGCAAGCTTGTTCTCTCAAATAAAGTCAGTTGATTTTGACCGTTGACCAGATCACATCAAAGTAATATTTATCGGCTACGCAATTGCAAGGATACAACCATTTTGTTACAGTTCAAATATTTCAGGTACCACATTCTCCGGATTTTGAAATTAGTATTAGTGCCGTTATTAAGCCTATTTAATACATGCAAACACGATTGATTGTTTCATTGGAATTATTAATGATCTCGCGTGTCATCGCAACAACCAGTGAGATAGATGCAATCGATTTCTCTCGATTTATAATATAGTGGGAAAAAACGCACAATCCGGAGTGTTATTTCGTTATTGTGTTATTTCCGTGTTTATACCATCCTTAATGATCCACCTTGAACATTTACCAAGTCAAGCTCTCTAATGATACATTAAATAATTTATATCCGAGTTTACTAAGTGCAATATTTAGTATGTTTCTCATGTCAAAGTGTCATAGGTGACTACAATTCCTGTTATGTGCATCCAGACAGTATGGCTTAGTATGACATATTTCCTAAGATATGTGTCATGCTACACAGAAGAAAGACTCTAAATTTATTATTAAAATATACATACCTAAGCATGCACAAAACATTTTTGGCGTTAATATATTATGGATTGTGGGTTAAGTTGGAAGGTAGTGGTGGGTAAGATGTGCATTTTGCGGTATTTAGATTTTTTTTTCAAATGCATATTTGCATATTTTGCTGCATCCTTTGTCAAAACCTTCTTCCCTTTCTACATTAAATAGTGCGATTCTCCCATTGTTATAAACCTACTTTGTGTAAATTAAGGCATATGGAATCATCTCTTTCACGTAGCAAGAAAATGAAGATATTAAATGAGTTTAACTTTGACACTGATCGTATTTTAGCCGATGCTGAACATCGCCATTGTCTCATTAATTTCGAATAATGCAATGAAAAAGAAATAATTTTGCAGGATACGAAGTAGTGTCCCAATAAATATCAACAATGAAATGGAAGTATATAAATTAACGGTTGACTGATGAAATTTTGTACCAGTCAACCATTAAGAAAATGACTGAAAATAACACCCCTTGTGCCAATGCATTTTGATGAACAAGACTCTGAAATGCAACCATACCTGTATATACACTCTGTCAACACATGGAAAGCTTCTTCTACATTAAATCCAGTTTTTGCAGAAGTTTCAATGAAGGGCATTCGATGTTTCCTCGCAAACAGCGCGCCTTCTTCTTCAGATACCTGAATAGCAGTCAAAATTAAATCATTTTAGCACCCCCCTTCATTTTTACTCCTTCCTCACCTTCCTGTCTTCTTCTAAATCAGCCTTTTGACCAATCAAAATGAAGAGGATAGTTCTCGGTGCAACATGAGCATTCGCCTCCTCCATCCATCGTCCAATGTGAGAAAAACTTGACGGACTTGTGACGTCATAGACGAGAACTCCTCCGACTGAGTTCCTGTAGTAGGATCTAGTGATTGATCTAAAAAAAACATAAATTGATGTTCAGAGTCATGAATTCGACCTAATTTTGCAGGAAAGGAATCAGTTAGAGTCGAAATCATACAAGTTAGAGGCAGAATGAAGGAGTCTAGTCATCAAAAAATGTTTGAAAATGAAATGATTATCATGATCTATATAAATAAAGTACAAACCATGGAAATAAAACAAAAATATTAAACTGATTAAATTAGTCAGGGCACTTGTAAACTTTAGCGGTCCCTTTGAAAATCTTGTGTATTTTAGCGGTTCCTATATATTTTTTGTCTATCAAAAGCATATTGTGACGGCATAATGTATTTAATATGTCTGAGACCACATTCGCTGTGATATACCTAAATGTATCACTCGTGATAGATAATGACGGAAGTATAGGTTGGATGTGGAGAAGTACTTATGTGGTGATGTCCATCCCACAAAAACAACAAATTATCACTGCGTGATAGTAGCTTTTTACAAGGACATAATGTATCATTGCAAGATTTTAGCATGGTCGTTTATCTCTGGGCATATGAAATCCCATCGACAACAGCAGCAGAATTATTGGGATTGTCGCGCAAAACAGTCATTGCATGGTTTAGCTATTTGCACGATGTTAATTTAAGATTTTTAATAAATACAGTGTTAGTTAGGGAGGGGGGTTAGGGTAAGGTTAATATTAGATAATATTTCTTTATTCCTGCATATTTATCAATGGTATATTACGCCAAATTACAAATAAAAATTTTAGTTTTCAAAAAAATTCAGCATTAGTAAGGAAGGTGGGTTAAGTAATAGAAATATTTCTTAAAAATCAATTATAACTTGTAACAAGCACCTTGTGTCAACTCAGTACTCAATAGTGATATTGTTTTGAAAGCGTTAATCACTCGGGACCGCAGGAATATTTAGGGACCGCTAAAGGTTACAAGTGTCTTAGTCAGTGAACGTTTGAAATACTTGTGAGTGGCATTTTTAGGCAGTAAAATGTGAACAAATCAAAATTCATTAATGTATTGAGTTTATCTGGATTGTCCAATACACCTTCTTGATCTTCATATTTCCTCACACATATTTGCCAGCTGCAAGCAACGACGAGATGGATTTTGAGAGAATTTACATTTTACTTCAATCCCCTTGAAATTGTCACTGAAAATCTCCTTTAAAATTGAAAACATTTCACACGAAATGTGATACCTAAATCTCTCTTGGCCTGCTGTATCCCAGAGCTGCAACTTGATTCTCGTTGATGGGGCTATTTCTATTAATCGAGCGTAGAAGTCCACTCCAACTGTAGGATCAGATATCTGCAGAAATAATGAAATAATTAAAATCTTAACAAGCCAAAGTACTATGCCGAGTATATTTCATTCAAGCAATTTATTCTATAATTTGGCTTCTTCTTCCGATAGGGGCCTTACTTGGATGGTTAGACTGTCGTAGTTGTCTGATGTTACCCGCAGTCGGGAGACTAATAACTCAGACATTCAACGAAGGATAATAATTTATTTCATTGCCATAACAAAAGATAACCTCAAATGCAATCAAGCGTAACAAATTGTACATAAACACATAACAGATTTTGGTAAACTTCCACTTGTTACCTCTACACTCTAAATCACATGTTCATTTCACACTGTTTGGGTTAGAATTAGGGTTAGGTGATAATCAGATAGTTGGCGTACCATTGTTAGGCTGGAGAGAAAAGATATGGCCGAGATGTAACATCTGGAAGATCACCCAGATTTTTGTTGAAAACAAAATGTGGGTAATTCTATAATTTAGCTACAATACTCTCTCAATTGCGCCCAATTCTTATATTGTTTATGGTAGCCTAATCATCTAACGTAAACCATAATTCCGAGTCCTTGGAAAAGTGGAGACGTAGTTAAAACACTGATATAAAATTACCCAAATGTGTCATAGAAGATGATCATACCAGTAATCTCAGAGTTTGAGGGGCAACCCTAATTTACGGAGTTACGGATTTTGCTCACTAATTTACGGATTTACGGAATGATTTTTACAGATTCCGTAAGTTACAGATAGACAGACTGATTTAATATCTAGATATCTATTACCTAAGCCTGCCCTAACCCTCCTCCCTAACTAATAGGCTACTGAATTTACAAATACTAATTTGTATTAGGATGAAACAAAATCCGTAACTCCGTAAATTAGG
>JAUELA010064325.1:0-10661 GCA_031471845.1 Boltenia villosa | reverse complement strand
TATTACTGTATTAGTGCTGTTAGGCCTATTTAATACATGCAAACACGATTGATTGATTCAAGAAAAATATTAATGATATCGCTTGTCATCGCAACAACCAATAAGATAGATGCATTCGATTTCTCTCGATTTGAAATATAGTAGGTAAAGCACACATTACCCGGAGTGTTATTTCGTTATTGTATTATTTCCTTGTTTATACCCACCTTAAAAGGGGCACAATACAATTTTAAAAACTGCAACCACAAAGCTTACCAATGAACGCTCTCCTCCTCGTACCAATCTCATGAAGACTTTTCACTTTGACACAAAGATGTAACATCGCAAGCATCGTGAATATCATGACAATGCTCTGGGCAAGAAGCGGATATTCAAAACGACGGCCGAACCTAAAAAAAAAACAATGAAAACGTAGGAAGCAGCAACTTGCATAAGAACGTTCAGTACTTGTTGGTTATTTGTGGACATTTCAACCCCCCCTTTTTTTTTGACATTTTTCGTCATGCTTCAGTGCTGTTTCTAAGACGGACTGATAACTGGAAAATCACCCAATATATAGGCTATATTTTCGAAATGAAAGTTTCTCTCACCAGAAAAATATCCTCAATGAATTCGCAACTAGCAAGACAAGGCAAACGTACGTCGAGAAACCCTCCCCGTTTTCGGTCCTTTTTATGTCTCGATATTGTGGAATGTAGGGAACGACTCCCCCCACCACCATCGCTCCTGACGCTGTCCATTTCACAAGGTTACTGATTATGGTCCTCATAGTTACCATGTCGACTGGCACTCTGAAAGAGTTCATTGATAAAATTGTTCGAATTCTTTTTGTTGATTTCTTCAATTTTCAGCTTTTTCAAGGACTTGGTCACATCACATTAACACAACACAGAATACTAGAACACATTAACAAATAACACTAAAAAACAAGAGAAATATTTTTCAGTCTGCAAACATTGGGCATTACAGAGAGGTTAGGTTCAGGGTTCAAGTCCCTTGGTAAAACTCCACAAATGCGGCATGTACCTATAAACGTCGCTCCTTGTTCTTCTTACTAATTCTTACTAATCACGAATATATAACTTGATGAAGTTATTACAAATCTTTGACCCCGCTTTACACGAAGTTCCCAGTTCAAAACACAGATCCATACTCCACAGACTTTATTCAAATCATTGCTACATATCCAGTCAAATTAAAATAGTTCAAAACAAACCGTATGAACACAAAAATTTTCACTAGTCCATGTACTCACAACCGACATTTTCAATTTTTTCTCATTTAGTATTGCAATATTTTGTATTTCAATGTTCAATATTCAAGGTTTAGCTTTTCAAAGTTTGGCATTTCATTATTTGGCATTTCAGGAAATTTTGGAAATAACTTGCGGTTTGTTATGATTTTTCATTATTTTATGCTTCAGTGCTGTTGCTAGCAAGCAAGATGAGAGCCGCAACGCTGGAAGATCACCAATCCCTTCTATTCTACAGATTTTGGGTCTTCATCAAATCGACTTCAATATGTTGAGTTTACACTTATCTTGAACGAGATACTCCTAGTGGTTTCACATTATCTTATTGGAGGGTTGACGCCTGTGTCACTTACTATTAATATTTTCAAATGATTGACAAGTTTAATAGGTAGATGATAGATAGAAATTTTAGTGCTCGTCATTATAAATTTAAATTTTGAAAACAGTGGTCAGTATAGAAAAACATTGCATGTCACTAAAACAACTGGGTTGAGAAATGGCCCTTATCTTGCTCATAACA
Organism: Boltenia villosa; assembly: GCA_031471845.1. NCBI lineage: Eukaryota > Metazoa > Chordata > Ascidiacea > Stolidobranchia > Pyuridae > Boltenia > Boltenia villosa. Next base: position 8,889 of record JAUELA010064325.1, on the reverse strand, counting down.
ACAGCACTGAAGCGTGAGTTGCCAACTATGTGATTAGGGTTGCAAAAAAGGGAGCAAAAATTTATTATTATTAATCCCGAACCCTAACCCTCTCCCCCAACCCCACTCTGCAGTTAGAGAAGTGCTAATCCGTGAGAGTGTCAGGAGTAGCGTCTATAGCGGTGGTTCCCAACCCTTTTTTCTTCATTACCCACTTCCGATTTATTCCGAGTCTTCATTCCCCACAACCTAAAGCCCCCTCCCACCACTTGAACGTAATCGCGGTGTTGCGCCTCCGGAAATATGTATATACCTCTGCGCAACAATAACAATATATTTATACAGTATTAAGAATTTCATTGTATATACTGTGTGTAATTTTTTTACAAGTGCGTCTGTTCCCCACCAGAAACCCCTGAATTCCCCACAAGTGGGGAATTTCCCAACGGTTGGGAACCACTGGTCTATAGCAATGATCCACTACAGTGGATTTTTACCAACAACTGAATGATTTATAACATTGCAAGATGCAAAACAATGACAGCCATGTATAAGAGCAATACAGCTTTACATATAAATTATGATTAACGTTACATATTATATTTAAGCACACCTGCAGAAGCTAGGCCCAGCTAGTGCAGCAGCATTTTTTACTTTGTATTGCTGAAATACTTTAATCTGCTCTTTTCGTCCTTGGTTAGGGCGGGGTCTGGACGGTACTGATCCTGGATAGTACGGCTCAGACGGTACGGACGATTTACGTCGGAGGAGAGGAGACGTGGCACCGTCACAAGGTGCGTTGGTAAGCGGTAAAAAATAGAGAGTAAATTTAATCGGTCATCTGATATAGAGGCCAGCCCCGCGAAGCGGATTAGAGGCCGGCCGGGCAACTTATCCTACTATTAGGGTAGCATCATGAATAATAATTAGTTCGATTATTTCATATTAGCGAACACCGATAACAAAATTATAATATGAGCGATGAATTTCTCACGCTAATATGAATGTCTGTCTGCCGTCTGCGAACACCGATACGAAAGTGTCAATTTAGCGGTGACGCGCAACGGGATTCCCCGGCGTAAATTGACGAAAACATAGGAGCATTCGTACTTAAGCCCATCACTACCGGCATTCTTCACTTGGTGATGATGAAATGCCATTCTTGGTTAATATAATTAAAGTATTTCATATTATCTTCTAGAGGCAGTAGTCTGAGTCTGCCCTTCTAAAATTCTCAGAGTCGGATGCTTGGTGTACAGACTCAACAGTTTTAATTACCATTGATAAAAATCAAGCTATAGTATTTTTACGTGCATTTTCAGATGTGCATTGATCCATTGTCACAAATGATCTATGTTTTTGGAGGGAGAATCTTGACAGAGAACCTTTCTGGTCAAGCTGGATCAATCCGCCCATTACCGGAATTCAGTGGCTTGTACCGGTTCCACATACAAACCAATACATGGCAGTTGTTGAGAGAGGATTCTGGGAATGCTGGCCCACAAGATATAAGATCACGGATTGGTCATTCGATGTTGATTGACACGGTGAGAACCAATCAGATATTGTTATGCTTAGTGGGTGGATCTTTTGTAACAGTTGGGTCTAAGCTTAAGGAGATTTTTTTAGGGTAGTCTCCTAAAAATATGATTGCCTGGTAAAAGCTTTTAATGTCACAAATTTCATTAAAGTGTTTAGTTCTGGTAGGTAGATATAATGTCAGTTTGTACACAATTAAAAGTTATATTTCATAAGCTTTCGTTAGATTATAACGTGTAGCTTCTTCAGATGAAGCATAATAAATGACTGTAAAAAAAAAACACATGAATAAATAATACTTGTTATTGTGGAATTAAAATAAAATCATTTCTATATGAGAAGCTAGGATATTGAATCAGAATATATATGCCGAGTATATATTGTTGATGGAAAAAAATATTATCTAGTATAATCGTTAAGTAAAGTCTGTATATTATTGAAGCTTGGATGAAAAATTTTAACAATTTTATCATTTTGAAAAATTCACAAAAGATTTCAAACAGGGATCTCTGTCAAATCTGTTCCCTGACAATAAATAAACCAAACAATGAATTAAAAAAAAATGTAATTATTATTTTTTAAATAGGAGTAATAGAATAGAGTGTTTGAAAATTTCCTCGACTCCTTCAAACAATATTCATTGTGAATGTATTACCGTATTTCATCAATTCTAATTTTGCGTCTCAATTTCAATACTACCATTATAGAGAAAAAGCTTTGATACTAAGAAAAAATAAATAAATAAAATGAAACAACAAAAAATATATATCATATCTAACCTAGGAAGTTGAAATATGGATAAGAAAATCAACTATAGGCCAACACCAACTAATTTCTAAAGCAGTGCTTCCCAACCATGCATGTGTATACATTTTTTTTCTTCTCATATTAATATCTCATTGTGGGTTGCACAAAAAAATGGCAATAAAAGTGGGTCGCGACCTGAAAAAGGTTGGGAAGCACTGCTCAAAAGGTTTTGGAAATATTTAATCTTTGCAATATTTTCTCCAGGAAAACCATCTTCTCTATATCTTCGGGGGTCAGAGGTCAAAGGAATACGTCAATGACTTCTTTGTTTACGACATCGAGAATGATTCAGTGAATGTTCTTCATGATGGGACGAAGAAGGAGGAAGGTTTGCCCCCGTCGGGGTTCACCCAGAGAGCAACGATTAATTCAGACCTGGGTGAAATCCATGTTTTATCTGTAAGTTGTGTCCATTTGATGATCAATTGTATTTTCTTGTCCGATGTCTTCAGACATCTTATGGTTCTGTCAAAACAGTTGTTTGGCCTGTCAAATTATTTGCCTTAAAATTATTTGCCTCAAAATTATTTGCCATCATAATGCACTTGTTCCAGAAGGTAAATTGAGGACGTTCATCGTTCAAAAAACGAACTTTTAAGTTAACTTCATCGTATGAAAAACGAACTTTTGCAATTGAGTTATCTTGTGTCTTGTATAATTTCGCATTGAAAACACAAATATTCATGCAATTTTATAGCCGGTTATTTTGACTGGCGTCAAATTTTGACGACTGTCAAAGCCTTCAAATTGCCAGTCATTTGACCGATGACTGGCTGTTATTTTGTGCCCTGGGTTCATGGTAAAAGGGTAAAGGACCGTATAAACAAAGAAATAACACAATAACAGAAATAACAATCCGGATGTGTTTTTTCTAGTTTATTTCAAATTGAGAGAAATTGAATTGAATTTTTTAATATCATTCTTATAAGTTCCATTATTAATTGATTCCAATAAAACAAACAATCATGTTTGTATGTATTAAATAGGCCTAAAGGCACTAGCATTACTTTCAAAATCCATATATATATTTGAACAGTAACAAAATGGTTGTGTCCTTGCAGTTGCAGACCCGATTAATATTACTCAGTCGTGTTCTGCTCGACAGTCAAATTGAAATGACTTTCCTTGATTTTCGAGAGATTCTTTGCTTCCCAAATGAAAATGCTCTTGATGCACTTTTCTAATAGTGGGAGATGAGGATAAGAGAAGTTTATACAAAAAGTTGTTTATGCGTTCCTTAACGCAGGCGACTCAAAATCCATTTTGGCTCCAGCAGAATTCAAATCAAGAATGGACTCAGTAATTAAAATTTTCTTTTTCTCTAAATAATAAAAATGCTTAAAACACCAACTCCAAATTAAACAGAACATATTTAATAGATTTCCTAATAAAATATTTAAGCAGTGGTCTGAACCAATCTGCATTAGCAACCCCCTTTTCTTCTCCGGATGTAACAAAAATTTGGGAATAAGCAGGGCACAAAATAAAGGCCAGTCATCGGTCAAATGACAGGCAATTTGAAGGCTTTGACAGTCATCAAAATTTGACGCCGGTCAAAATGACCGGCTATAAAATGGCAGGAATATTTGTGTTTTTTCTATGCGAAATTCAACAGGACACAAAAAAAATCGATTGTAGAAGGTTTGTTTTTCGAACTATGAACGTCCTCGATTTACTTTTTGTAACAAGCAGCATTATAAAGGAAAATACCATTCTCTCTCTGCACGCCAAGTGTGTATTCACACAATTTCATTCATATGCAATATATTGCCCCTGTTTTCTTTCTACCTTTGTGTTATTTTAGCAGCAAGGTAAGCTAATTTAGCAGTGTTTTAGAGACAAATAATTTGACAGGCCAAACAACAGTTTCGACAGGCTTCGACCGGCAAATCCTGTCAAAATGACTGGCCTTCCAAAATTCCTCTATTGTGCCCTGAATTAGGCTCACCAACTGCTTTAACTATTTGCCCTCCTGGGTAGCTTCAATCTAAATTATAATCGGTTTTATTCTAATTCTCTAAATCTAACCAATCAGGGTTTAAGTAAAGACAAGGACAAAAGGGAAGACAATATGCACAACTCATTCTGGGTGTACGTCATTCCTCGCGATGGTTGGACTTGTGTTTATCGAAATGAAGTACCACCGGGTGGCAGTAGTGCACCATCGAAAGGAGATAATTCTTTTTCAAGTTCATCTTCAGATCCCTGCCCACGATACGCCCACCAACTGGTCTATGATCACATAAGACAGGTAATCTATTGAATAATTTCAAGTTTTGTCTGTTATCGGCTGTCCGGTGGCCGAACGGGTAAAGCTGTCGGCTGGTCATCCATGCTCACTTAGAGGTTCTGGGTTCGAATCTCGGCTTCACCTTCACAGATTTATTCAGCACCTTCACGATGCATTGCACGCTTGTTGATCACTTCACTTCGATATATGCCGTGTTCACCCTTGACGTGAGTAAGTGATTGAACTCCTAGCCGGTTCGGAGCAGTTTCACATGACCTCGGTCACTGCTTTCCTCCTCTAACCAAGTTCAGCATGCTTGTAAGTCGGCATGGTCGCATCATGCGTCTATATATAAGCCCGCTACAGCTTTCCGGTGAATCCGAGGGTAAATACATCAATCAATCAAATTGGTCTGTAGCCTTTTGTATTTCAAACAAACAACTGTTCAATGCCAAAAATAGTGTATTTCAAATCGAGAGTAATGACTGCATCATCCGATTGGCTGACATATACTATAGATATGTTCTGCTCTGCAGTCAAATTGAAATGACTTTGTTCATGAAGAAAGCGAGCTTGCCCTTAACTTTGAGACTCGTTATATTTTCATCATGTTATATCATGAATATGCTCCTGGTCAATATACCTTTTGATCTGTAAATTGGATTTCTTAATTTGGTTTGATTTAAAAGGGTTTGGTTTAGTCAAAGATTTGCTCTTAACTACAGCAATTCTCTCCTGAGTGAAAATAATTTTGTTGAAGGTGAATATAATAAAATAATAGATAACATAATTTTTAATTGTACATAATTTTCTTCTTAAAGATACTGAGGGAGCTCAATGAGATAAATTCATGCCTATTTTTTGATATTTTAATTTTACTTCATCTTCAGACGCATTACATGTTCGGAGGAAACCCAGGGAGCAGATCCTCTCCAAAGGTGCGGCTTTCTGACTTCTGGACCTTGCAATTGTTGAGGCCGACGAAATCAAATATTTTAAAGAAGTGCAGGTGAGGTTGAGAATATATGTATGACAATTCATGCACGGCAACATTAAAGCATCAGCAAAATTTTGCTGAATTTGTTGGTTTGTTGATATTCTGAATTGAATTATAGTATTGAGGCTATATAACTGTTTTTTGACTATTTGGCCTTGTTTGTTTAACGAAAATTACCTGTTCGATTTTTACAATTTTTTCCTCCTCTTTTATCCTCTTGTCCTGATCTCCCACTACTTGCGCCACCATTGATTTATTAGAAATCTACAAAATTATAATAAAATGTGGATTTCTGATTGATGATGTGTGCCACTCGATCAGCATATTGATAGAAATTTTAAGTTCTGTGATTTAAGTCGAAATTGTGGTTGTTGTCAAAAATTTCTCCACTTATTATCCAATATTATCTGATACATCAAAACCAAAAACAGTATTTGTTTGTTTAAAGTATTGTAAAATGCCGTGTTGCAAACCGTTTATCCTTTCTCTATACTCCCTATCAGTTGTGGATCCGTATGTAGCGTGAGTCGCAAAGATTCTCAAACAAGAATTATAAAATTCAAATATAATATCAGACATACATAGTCTTGTTCGTACGCTAATTTTAAATTTATAATTTAATGTTAATGTGTACGAACAAGACTATATCTGATATTATGTTTAATGCGGACCTGTATTTTTTCTGAAATATGTTGTCAGCAAACCTTTTATCCTTTTTCTATCCTCCCTTTAGTTGTGATTTCTGAAATATGTTGTCAGCCAATAAGTTTACAAGATGCTAATGTGGACATAAAGCTACAAACAGCACTGGTGTCAAAATTTGGAAGGGTATAGGGAGGGTCGGGTTTAAAAAGTTCTGAAATCTTTAAAGGTCTTTCCGTTTGTAACTAGATACCCAGAATTATGACAGAGGGGGCTAAATTATTGATACCCATATAGCCAGCTTTCGCTTCAACACTGATGTTAATGTATAGTTTGGCATCGTGTCTGTCCTATAATCGAATTAATATTGCGAATTACAAGAGGGTAACTATATAATTGAAATTCCTCACAATATTCTTTTTCTTCCCTTTCACAGATATATGATTCGAAGACATAAATTTCGTGAGCAGTCTCAGAGAGATCCGATGTCAGCGTTAAAGTATCTTCAAAATGAAGTTTCCGAGACTGTTTCCCACGACAACCCGCAGGAAGAACGAGAATTCCAACTTCTCGCATCCTCGCTATTCGGTGCAATGTCGGATGATTCGGACGATGATTCAAATCAGAGCAATGTGAGTTGTTGTTTGGAAAATGTTAATATTGTCGGATCAGTCATAGTCACAGTAGTCATCGGTCAAATGACTGGCAATTTGAAGGCTTTGACAGTCGTCAAAATTTGAAGCCGGTCAAAATGACGGCGCGGGTCAGTGGTTCGCCATCCCTGCACTAGAAGCATGAATTTGTCAAACATGCTGGTAATTAGGGTTGGGTATTTTCGAATCTTAAAAGATTCAAATCGAATACAAATCTTTTTTGTCGAATCGAATCCGAATCGGGCCTTCTAGCAAAAATGGAGCGTATGTTAGGATTTCGTCAATCACAAAAGGGCAGATTTGGCTTTATTCTAATTTGAGTAAAGTAAGAAATGAATAAACTTCTACGAAAAGTGAGGAAAAATTACAAAAACTTTTCGCATTCAAGACTCATATAAACAACTGTATTTTAATTCGAGAGTAATGAATGCTACATCCGAGTGGCCAATATATAAAGAAACATGTTCATCAAAGTTTAAAGACGTGAAGCAGGTGCTCCCCATAACCAAGAGTTGGTTATATTGAAATGCATTTAAAAAGTTGGTCTAAAGATATAAATTCAAGTGTTCATAGGCTTCCAATTGTATTCACTTAGTTTCTTAGTTCCAACACCCAACTCTTGACTTCCTATTTTTTTTCTTATTTTTTACACCATGTCTGGATATGTTTCTATGACAACAGCCAGACTAAGTGCAACGCCCTAATTGCCCTAGAAGAAAATTTTCAGATGCGATTGCTACATTATGAGTGTCAATTGCTTTATCTTTTGAGCACGTGCCTAAACCTAGCTCTAACCCTAACCATTGGAAGCACGAAAAATATCATGTGTCAAACATGCTCAATTTTATTTCAAGTAAATTCGGTAAAAGTAAAATTTATAATTATGTACAATTACTGATTATTGACTTTCGCCTCAACATATATAATCATATGCGGGGACAATTGTCAGGATACCTAATGAGTTATATTAAATTTTCAGAAAAAAATATAGTATAGCACCTGTCTTATTTTTCCATTGTCATAGCCCAGCTGAAACTGCTGTATCATTTACACTTTGAAACATGGAATTTTTTTCCAGTCGCCTTCCAGTTCACATTCTAGTCAAGACTCCACAATGGCTCGTCAAACAGCGTCACGATGTTCATATTTGCATTTGAAGTATGCAGATGTTGAAGATAATTATGTTGAAAGAACAAAGGTATGTATGAGCATGCAAAACATTTGAATTTTCTCTATGCCATTATGAACTAATTTTTATTTGATTGTCAAAGTTATTTGAGGGATCCAATGTCCTCAGAAGGGCCGGATTAAGAGAAAAGATTAGGGGCCCCCATACAGTGGCGACTTGTGATACGAAAATATGGAGGGGTTTTAAAACTCGGAATATGGTTGTAAGGATACTAGTTTGCAGGACAAAGCGCTTTTTAATGCTTTTTTCTGATTCAAATATTCTTCCTACATAAAAACATAAACAATTAGAACATATTGACAACTCCGCGGAACCCCTCTTTCCTTGGGATCCTAAGCACCACCCTGCATATATTGCTTACTACAGGGGTTCCCAACCAGGGGTGCACGGACCCCCTGAGAATGCGAGAAAGCATTTCAGGGGGTGCGAGAGAGAGTTAACATTTGTTTTTTTTTCGTATTATATATTAAAAAGTTATTTAAAAAAATTATCTTAAAAAAAATGTTACTTTTTTAGGGGTGTGGAGCATTAGAATGGTTGAAAACCCCTGGGTTAATGGTTAATCCAGGCTTGACCTTGGTCACTCGGAAATGAATGTTGCCTAATATACTTATGATAGCTATAATACATTCAATATTAGCTATATAACCTGTAAACTTTTTATTTTTCAGCTTTTTGACACATTATCTGCCTATTTTCCAGAAGATATGACACAGCCGAGCGGGAATATGGTTGATCTGATATCGTTTTAGCGATTTTTAAACCGAACCAGAGTATTTTAATTTTTTATCCAAATCATATTCTTTTCACAACAATACTTTCAATATTAACTGGAGCTGTAATAACTATAATT
>JAUELA010064214.1:0-10662 GCA_031471845.1 Boltenia villosa | reverse complement strand
TTGCAAGAAGCAAGCGAGGCGTACTTAGTTGGACTCTTCGAGGACACAAACCTTTGCGCGATCCATGCCAAACGTGTCACCATCATGCCCAAGGACATCCAACTAGCTCGACGAATTCGCGGTGAACGCGCATAAGTGCAGTTTATCGTGCTTAAAAACGGCTCTTTTCAGAGCCACCGATTTTTAAAACATCAAGAGTAATATCATTGCTACCGACTCTCGATTTTACGTTGCGCGTCACCGCTGAATTGTTATCGTTGTTCGCTAATAATAATATCTTATCATTTATTTAAATATTTAAACACCTATTACCTGGGTTGCCTACCAACTTGGCTTATTTTCCGCTGGATCTAGATTATATCATAGAGGGCATGGGTTCCCAACCTTTCTTATGCGCCACACCCCTAAAAAATTAATAGCCCACGCGAATAATGAATTTCTTTGTATACATCTCACTAGAGGCGCTAATGAGACTGGCAGGAAGAAAGCGGCAGGTACATAGTTGACGTTAGGTATCAGGTACATTATTGCAATGCATTTTTCTGTATTTTACAGGTTCAGTCAACTAGCTGAAGCAAATTGGTAAAGTTAGAATATTTTACAACATTTCCACCATGTGATAAAATAATACAAATTGTGTTTGAGCAGCCAAATAGTACCGCACAAATGAATTAGTGACAGGAATATATCCATCAGTTTATCTGGACAACAAACACGTATAAGAAAAGAAAACTGGCTGGATTGAAGGATTTTATACTCATGTATTTTCAGTACTCATTTCATGTCTGGTAAGTGAACTGAATGAGAATGAAATGCAGATAGATTTGACATATGTTTTCAACATGCTAGCCGGTAGCCTACTACCGTCCCTCGATTTTACGCTGGTAAATCACGCTGCGCGTCAAGCTGAAGTGACTATTTGTTATCGGTGTACGTGAAGAGTTAGGTAAAAGATATTTAACAAATTGACGGATATTCATAATATCGAACACCGATAACAAATAGTCTATTCAGCGGTGACACGCAGCATGATTCGCAATTGTAGAATCGAGGACGGTAGTACTGGTATTCGTCAATATTGTTATAGATGTAGTGACCATCATTGTACTTGAGACCAATTTCCTTCAGCTCACTTTAATTGACCATTTTTTAAATTTTATTCAGAAAAATACTCTGTTGATAAACATAGTTCCGACTTTATACCAAACATCTGCAGTTATATTTCTTCCTTCAATCAAGCATCTCAGGAGATTGGGCTCTATGAAAGGAGGAAGATAGAAGTAAATGAAGGGGCTATAACGTCAAGTGTAGATGCTGTTCAAGAGAAAGTTTCCAGATTATTTGGATATAATAAACTATGCATATATCAATCATAATGTAATCCAGCAAATCAACTTGGGTACTCAGTATTGAATGTTGCAAAATCGTAAATTTCTTCAATTTACCAAATTCCCTCTCAACATGAATATGAACATTGGCTATTTCACAGGAGGAAGCTGCTTCGTTCCCGTGGTGAATGCTGGTATCGATAGAACTGCAACCCTATCTACCAGCTAAGACTTTATCTCCATGCTGAATTTTACTGATCTTATTGTCAACTTTTTATCAGAAATCCTGGTGATGCCAATCAAATATTTGATTGTATTTGACCATGTTGTTGCTTCAGTTTATATCCACTGCTCGATGTGTGTGTATATATTAATACTTTTTTTGGCTTACTATTTTATATTTGAAATTGAATTCGAGTTACACATAAGTTGCTATCTCAAGAAATCATGGGTTCGAAACGTTGGAATATACAATACACCTTTTGCTTGTTGCTGACGAGAGCACCATTACGACGTGTGACTGTTTCAGGCACAAAGAACAGGGCAATCATGGAGTCCATATGAAAAAATCACAAAACTTGTGATTATTTTTTCAAAAAACTCCTTCTTCATTGATAGGAAAGGTTTAGTCAGTTTTCCATTCGGATAGACTGTTTCGATACTTGTAGAGGGATTTGATTTCAAGTAAACCTTTGAAATGATCCCATCAGAACTGGCTCCCAAAAATTAAAAATTTTGGTTGATGTGAAGCACAGTGGTTAACAGAGAATGACTGATGTCAAGTGTTATATCATTGACGATAACATATTCTTGCAAGAGTACTGCATACCAATTGCAGCCTTCAGGAGTGAATGATGTTGGAGACATTTCGAAAGGATAGTTACCGGTACACTTTTTTCTGAGCTCAGCAGGGCCTATGTTGTTAGCTGTTACATCAAACATAAAGGTCGGAGGATCCGGGATTTCATTTTCCACATAATCTTCCGCATTATCTGTGTCACGATCATCTTCTAACATTACCAATTTGCTTGAGCTAGTTGAAGGAACCCGAAAAATACATTGCGATAAGGTACCTGTTACCTAACGTCAACGATGTACCTACTGTTTTCTTCCTGCCAGTCTCATTAGCGCCTATAGTGAGATGTAAACAAATAAATTCATCTATGCCGCGATCCATGCCAAACGTGTCACCATCATGCCCAAGGACATCCAACTAGCTCGACGAATTCGCGGTGAACGCGCCTAAGTGCAGTTTATCGTGCTTAAAACGGCTCTTTTCAGAGCCACCTAATTTTAAAACATCAGAGTTCAGAAAATTATTTAATTGAACTTACGCGCTAATGAGACTTTTTTCGTTGGATGTGTTATCAATCTGTGATTAAGCAAAACGCAACGCTAGTTTTCCTGTTCGAAAACATAGTCTCAAATTTAACCAGGTCATCTCAGTTCTGAGATGAAGTATAATATTTGGTCACTTTGACAAGTACGAACAAACATCGAGAGTAATACCAGTGCTACCGACCATCGATTTTACGTTGCGCGTCGCCGCTGAATTGTTATCGGTGAGAAGACGGATATTCATATTATAAAAATTTATTTTTTGATAATATTTTGTTATCGGTGTTCGCTAATATGAATTAATCGAACTAATTATTATTCATGATGCTACCCTAATAGTAGAATAAGTTGCCCGGCCGACCTCTAACCCGCTTCGCGGGGCCGGGCTCTATATCAGACGATTTATTAAAATTACGTTTTTGTGACCGATAACAAATTGTCAATTTAGCGGTGACGCGCAACGGGATTCGCCGGCGCAAATTGACGAAAACATAGGCGCATTCGTACTTAAGCCCATCATTACTGGCTACCGCCCACGTACAGCAAAAAAAAGTTTAAAAAAATTTAAAGATAAGGAAGATGATTTTTTTTAATATATAATACGAAAAAACGAAATGTTAACTCTCTCTCGCACCCCCTGAAATGCTTTCTCACACCCCTGATCTAGGTGATGAAATTGGTCTTTAGCTGATAGCGGAAAATCTAACATATTTTTACGCACTTTAGCGGATTTCTATCTTATTTTGCAATAACTTAATTTCAGTTGTAAAACGATGTTTCGGCCAAGCTGTGCATAGTAAACTGATCGTATAATCTGAAAAAGTTTAATGTTAGTGACACACAAATGTTTTTTTTGAATATTTGCAAAATGTCCTCTCTGCAAATAAAGGCAAAATTTCCGTTGGCTAAATGTCGGGGATTCGATCGTGCATGATGAGGAAGAGAGAGAGATCATTTTCATCCAAAAACATACAACATACAATTTACATCGCGAATTCAATATGATCCGTACTTTCTCGAGCATAGTTGCGTCATTCGTACGTACCGTATGAGCCGTACTATCCAGGATCCGTATCTTCTGGACTTCAATATATATCTAGTGACGTATGATAAAAATACATTATAGCTATATCAGTAAGAGTAGTGACAGAATTTTGGCAATCTTCCCGACGAATGATTTCCCCCTTGCTCGTAGTAACAAACAGCGTGAGCCGAAATGGTGAACTATCGGTATTATTCCTTAGCCCTAACCGATAAGCGCTGTTCCATCATAATCTTTATAACACCTATGGTTCCTTGATATGACGTATTAGTTTATTGAACAACGGGCCACAACTGTGGAATTCTACCGGACTTTGTTGGGATGAAATCGAATAAATTAATGTGAATTGTGATAGTTCTCATCATTTCCTTGGAATTTTTTCTGAATGCTTCACTAGCGGATTTTTCTACATTATTTTGATTTTTTAGCTAATTTTTGCCCCAATTCTACAGAATTTCAGCTTAAAACTGTGGAAACGAGTTGGTAACCCTCCTATTAACCAACCACTAAGATAACAAATAGTTAACTCAGCGTTGATTCGCCGGCGTAAAATCGAGGTAAGGTAGTACCCAGCTACCCAATTTGGGTACAACAGCGAGATCAAGCGACCGTATTCTTGCTCTCGAATTGAGATTCACGTACGTTATTACATTACACAGATATACATTTGATTTAATAACGAGGAGGAAGTTGAAAAAAAATGATTGAAAATGAGGAAAATAAATGACAAGGAAACGAAAATGAACTTATATGAAATCGGATTATATAAACGAGCTCTTTATCTTAACGAATCAGTCTTTTGGCGCGTCCTGCTCACGCTTTATGGTGCACCAAGGCAGTTGTTCACTCCTCAACGGCGAACCAACGAACGTCATTTGTGAGATTTCAGTTTCGAACCCTAAAACACTGCCCAAGTTCAACCACTTTATCTCTAAACCACCGTGGCTACTTTGTGCACTCGAAGATGTATTAAGTCAAACGGAGCAGGCCAAGGAAAAGAAAGCCGCAAATACAAACATATCTGCGAAGAGACAAAAGAAAGAGTCATTGCAAAGAAAATAAAATCTAAAACGAAAAAGAACATGATGTTGAAAAAGACCAATACAAAGAAACCAAACAGGAAAACTATGATGAAAAAGTCGGCTAGAGTATTCCGTACACCAACAGCTATCTATATCTTGAGAAATCTAATGCTGGTGTGATAAGTTGTTAAAAAAGGGGAAACTAACTTCTCAATAGGTAAACGTATCGCAAGAGCACGTTCTTTGCTTGCGCCATACAGTATTTAACACAATAGCAAACAAGCACTCTCGAATTGGAGAGAATGTTTAATTAGCATATTCACAGATATAAACAGGTTGCATTTTGAGTTTTCAGTCAGAGCGTTTTGAAGGCTCAATCGTCACATATTCAAAGCAGAAATGGCAGCTAGTAAAGGCAGCAAAAAAGTTGTGAAGAAACAGACGCCGAAGGATGGAAAGAACAGACGGAGAAAGCGAAGGAAAGAAAGCTTCGCCATTTACGTGTACAAAGTGCTGAAACAAGTTCACCCCGACACCGGAATTTCCAGCAAGGCAATGAGCATCATGAATTCGTTTGTGAACGATGTTTTTGAACGTATTGCTGGTGAAGCCTCTCGTCTCGCACACTACAACAAACGTTCCACGATCAGCAGTCGCGAAATCCAGACCGCTGTCCGCCTGCTTCTACCTGGCGAGCTGGCCAAGCACGCAGTCTCCGAAGGAACTAAGGCAGTGACCAAGTACACCAGCTCGAAATAATTTGGCACACAATCTTCAAAAACGGTCCTTTTAAGGACCACCCACCCTTGTTAAAAAGAATATACGTAAATTTTAATTATATTATCAAAGACTCTTTTTCCGTGCGTGTGGTCATTTAGTATAGAAAAATAATCAATCGAACTTTCTCGCTAATGAGATGATTCTAATTTTTCAACGGAGTCTGGCATATCTTTGCGCACAATTTAACACACATTTCCGAGATCAGTTCGAAACGACTGCTGAATCCACGAAAAACTGAGTAAATGACGTTCGATGCAGATCCCATTTTATTTTTACTCCTGTTTCAAACAACAAACAATAATTTTCCCCAGTTCATCTTATTCTGTTGTAACCATACCCTCGTCCGATCACGATTTTAAACAACAACTCGACTTTCCCCGCTCTGGATGTCGCGGTATTCCACTCTGGCCCATCTCAGTTATAAGATCAAGTAAATGGTCACAATTACAAATACGAGAAACATATTACAACTCCTAATAATAATTTGGGTGCCTCTGAATTTCGTAAATTCTCGCTTAACCGCCGAGACTGTAAAGAGTGCGTCCTTGAGGCTTTAGTGCATACACGACGTTAAGAGCCGTTAGGTCTTCTTTGGGTGTTCGTTGTAAGTGACAGCATCAAGGATGAAATTTACCAGAAACACCGTCATAGGCCGTAGGTCCACGATTACGGGCAAACATAGAAGTAATAAACACCAATAGCTGAACCAAACCGTGCGTACATATACACAAAAAAGTGGGTGAACGGAGTGAATGACACGATTTGTAATTCCACCCCATGCGTTCAAATATACCCGCATTTCGTACAATTGTAATCAGGCGACATTATTTGTGCTTAACCTATTAGTTGGTGGATATGAGAAATACCTGTATTGGTTACTTGATACAAGTCAATATAGTGAACTCCTGTCAAAATGTCATAGGTGGCACTGAAAAGTGCCGTTGTATGTATGGAAGTGCCGATCCGATGTATGAATTGGTTTTTAAGAAGAGCTCTTTCCTGTCTTCTTCGGCAGCAACACTGCTTGGATATTAGGCAGTACACCACCCTGAGCGATTGTCACTCCGCCAAGCAGCTTATTCAACTCTTCGTCGTTTCTAATAGCGAGCTGAAGGTGACGAGGAATGATTCTACTTTTCTTGTTATCGCGGGCAGCATTTCCTGCCAACTCGAGCACTTCTGCACTCAAGTATTCCAGCACTGCTGCCAGATAGACAGGTGCACCAGCTCCGACTCGCTGGGCATAGTTTCCCTTACGAAGCAGTCTATGCACACGACCGACTGGAAATTGTAGTCCTGCCCTAGATGAACGAGATTTAGACTTTGCCTTAGCTTTTCCACCCTTGCCACGTCCAGACATTGTTGTAGTTTTATTGATTCGATAGTCAATAACAAAATGATTTGATGTGCCATCTACTACCGATATTTATAATGAACAGCCGTTTCGAAAATGAATATAAAAAATAACAAGAATATAAAAAAGAAGTTTCGTGCCTCTCTCGAATTCGAGAGTTATCCTTTCTTTGTCGTATGGTTTGATTTCACGAAAAAGCAGTTGGGCATTTCGAATTTTCGCGCCTTCTAATGACAGTTGGAAATGGTATCAGGCCAACCATGACAAACAAAATAAATTAACTTTTAAAAGACACCAGACACAACTGCTGCTGGGCGGAGTGACAATCCCTCAGGGTGGTGTATGTACTGCCAAATATCCAAGCGGTGTTGCTGTTAAAGACGACCGGAAAGCTCCTGAATCCAGTTGACAGTTCGGATCGGGGAAATCAAACAGCACTCTTCATTGCCACCCATGACATTCCGACAAGAGTCCACAATTCCACAAAGTAAAAATAATTGAATTTTATATTTACAAGCAACGTCTTTGTGATATTTTTATGTATGTTCCCGGAATCGAGAACAAACAGAGTGATTTATTTTTATCAGCTAGATTTGGGTGGTCCAAAATAGAAGCAGATTTGAGAGTGGTGTAGGATTTTTTTTCAGATTTTTACAAGCAGTGAGATGATGTATGTCCGTTATGCACGAGATGCCCGAAACATTCCTTTGAACATTAAATTTATTCATTATGTTTTTGCAGGACGTACGTGTCCATTATATTTCTATTAATGCACGGAATCGATCGGGGGCTAACGGATTCATTCTTTTTTAACAGACAGCTGGTGTACTTCGTCACTGCCTTAGTTTCCTTCTGACACTGCTTGTTTGGCCAGCTCGCCAGGAAGAAGCAGGCGGACGGCGGTCTGGATTTCGCCACTGCTGGTCGTGGAACGTTTGTTGTAGTGTGCGAGACGAGAGGCGGCACCGGCAATACGTTCGAAAACACATTCACAAGCGAATTCATGATGCTCATTGCCTTGCTGGAAATTTCAATGTCAGGTGTACTTGTTTCAGCACCTTGTACACGTAAATGGCGAAGCTTTCTTTCCTTCGTTTACTTCGTTTCTTCTTCCCATCCTTGGGCGTCTGTTTCTTCACAACTTTTTTGCTTACTAGCTGCCATGTCTGCTTTGGATGTGTGACGCTCTAAATCTACATCAAGACAACGAAAAGTTACCAAGAAAGGCGAAAAATGTCGCCAATCCGCTGGCAAAAAAAAATCATACACCACCAATCGGCTCATTTTAGAGCCGCTATTGCCTTGAGAAAATTCATGACCAAATTACAATATTCCAGATTGAAAGCGGCAAAGTTAGTGGTTTGTTCGAGATCGCATGTTGGTATTTGAGTCTAACGTCACCGGCAAAAAATTGCGGAAATTCCAAGGATGTAATTTGGTAAATTATCACTGGCTACCGTAGAGGCATACCTAGCTTCTGGACTCTTGTCAAAATTTCTTGAGTGGCACTGAAAAGTGCCGTTTATTTTGCCGATTCGATCTGTCAACTGGATTTAAGAGCTCTTTCTTGCCTTCTTTGGGCTGATTTCTGCCTTCTTCGGAGTCTTTTTTGGCAGCAACACCGGTTGGATATTTGGCATTACACCGCCCTGTGAGATTGTCACTCCGGCCAGCAGCTTGTTCAATTCTTCATCGTTTCTGATGGCGAGACAAAGGTGACGAGGAATGATTCTTCTTTTCTTGTTATCGCGGCAAGCATTCCCTGCCAACTCCAACACTTCTGCACTCAAATATTCTAGAACTGCTGCCAGATAGACAGGTGCACCAGACCCGACGCGCCTGGCATAGTTTCCATTACGTAACAGTCTGTGTACACGACCGACTGGAAACTGCAGTCCTGCCCTGGATGAACGAGTCTTATTCGTATGTCCACGTCTTACACAGTTCGCCGGCATTCCCATTCCTGGTTTTCGTCCAGGCGGTCTTCCACGTCCAATCATTGTTATGTGTTTACCGATACAATGTCAATAACAAAATGAGGTAATAAGCAGCCAATAACGAAATATATAGCAAGCATACGTCTCGAAAATGAATATCAAAATTTCAAATGCGTTCAAAATAATTTCGCGCTTCTCTCAAATTCGAGAGTTATCCTTTGTTTGCCTTGTGCGCGCGAATTAAAAAATATTTATTAAAAAGAGCATTAGGCCTTATGGAAAACTCTAACTCGAAAGTGAAATCACCTAGTCATTAATCACCTAGATATTATTCACGACACACCAAAGTGTCGTGACACACATTTTGTAAAACACTGGGCTTCAGTATTCCGTACACCAAACGAATCTTTACAAAACCATCATACTAAGAAATCTGGTCTGGTTGTTTAAAGCGTAAACCTACTAGGGTTAGAGTTTTCCATTAGAAAGAGTCTTTTTTTATTAAAAAGAGCATTGGGGCTTATGAAAAACTCTAACTCGAAAAAACAAAAAGACCCTTGTTAATCGTATCGCGAGAAAATCATTTTTGTGATTTGTTTGAATCTCGCGCCAACAAGTTATGCAAATCTAGCGCCAAAATTCGCTACTTCGGTCCTTTCCGTATTGAGCACGATAGGTAACATGAATTCTCGAATTGGAGAGGCTGTTCAATTAGCATTCTCAAGCAGATATGGCAGCTAGCAAAAAAGTTGCCCCCCAACCACCCAACAATAGACATCACTGACTTGCTTGTAAATTAAAAAACCTGGTTGGTTGGGGGTCCTAATAAACAGGCGCAATAATTATTATTTTTTGTGTTTAATACAGGTCAATAAAGTGGACTCTTGTCGAAATTTCATGGGTGGCACTAAAAAGTGCCTTTTAATTCTGTCGATCCGATCTATAAACTGGTCTTATGAAGAAGAGCTCTTTCCTGTCTTCTTTGGCAGCAACACCGCTTGAATATTAGGTAGTACACCGCCCTGCGCGAGTGTCACTCCGCCCAGTAGCTTGTTCAACTCTTCGTCGTTTCTGATAGCGAGTTGAAGGTGACGAGGAATGATTCTGCTTTTCTTGTTATCGCGTGCAGCATTTCCTGCCAACTCGAGTACTTCTGCACTCAAATATTCTAGAACTGCTGCCAGATATACAGGTGCACCAGCTCCGACGCGCTGAGCATAGTTTCCTTTACGAAGCAGTCTATGCACACGACCGACTGGAAACTGTAGTCCTGCCCTGGATGAACGAGACTTAGACTTTGCTTTAGATTTTCCTCCCTTGCCGCGTCCAGACATTATTGTAAGTTTATCGATTCGTAGGTCAATAAAAAATGATATGATGTTTAGTCTAACACCGCCTTTTATGTTGAACTACCGTATCGAAAATGAATATAAAATAACAAGAATATTTGAAAAAATTTCGCGCCTCTCTCGGAATCGAGAGTTATCCTTCGTTAGCGTTTAAAAACACGTTAAACATCAGATTATTGCGCCTTCTAATTGAGGGCTTCTCCGTTCCCTTAAGCAGCGTACACGCGGCGCAAGGATTGATATTTTTGCGACCAATTAGAATGCTCGTCTTCCCGATATAAACATGATGTAGCTACATTTTACAATCATTCGTTCCTATCGAAAAACATGGCCAGAACAAAACAAACAGCACGAAAGAGTACAGGAGGGAAGGCGCCACGCAAGCAACTTGCAACCAAGGCGGCGAGGAAGAGTGCTCCTGCGACCGGCGGAGTCAAGAAACCACACAGGTACAGGCCTGGAACCGTAGCTTTGCGTGAAATCCGTCGCTACCAAAAGTCGACAGAGCTTCT
>JAUELA010064103.1:0-10663 GCA_031471845.1 Boltenia villosa | reverse complement strand
TGGTAGACATGGTCGACTACTGGACATTTACATCAGTGGTGAAGCGAAAGCTGCATTAAGTGATATACAATATTTCTCTCAACATTATGTCTTTTTTATTTTTAAAACATAATGCCTTCATCACGAAATTTCATTTCTCTCAAAAAATCTTCTAATAAAATCTTCTACTAATAATGTTATAATCTCTCTTTTATAGAATTATATGCCTATTTCCACATTAGAAGTTGGAAGAATTAATCAAGACTCCAGACCAAACTCTGAAAATCATTGGCAACCAAAATGCAATCTGAATCAAGGTGTGTATCTTTTGAATATATTAATTAAGAAGTTATATATCTTATATCTTATCAACCTGCCCTAACAAGTATAAACCGACTATTTGTCTTTAACAAAAAATGAGGTGTGTCATTTTTGCTTAATTTTCCCCTCGTCCTCATCTCCCACTCCTCCCAGAGAGTGCAAATAGTAATTTCGCGAAGCGAGCGAAAAATCTCTCGAAAATAGTGGGTCGAGTACTTCTTAACTAGGTTTTATTAAGGACTGCACACCTCAACTTGCATGAAAATTCATTGTGTTTCATTAGTTATTAGGATTGTTCTTCAGCAGTTTAACAATAAAGGTTGGATGCCATTTAAACAGCTCAAACTTCTTTTCCTATGTCAGCATCATCCTGTATAGTAGAAAGTTTATCTTATATCTTTATATGTTTTATATTTCCTTATGCACATCACATACCTTAGTTGCGTCAGTTATGTTTGTGTCGACCTTCGGAAGATATATTTTCTAACAAGTTAAGGTTGCAATGCTGACCGCGGTCGAGGGGTCCATATGAATCGGCTTTTGTGTCACTCATTGTAGAACTTTATTCAAAATAGGTTCAAGGATTCTAAAATTGTTGCATTTAAAAAAATATTCTATTATTTGCTTCCAAAGCATCTTTATGATTAAGTAAACAATACCCTCTCATAAATTCATCACATGTAGTGTATGTCTGGCAAATAACAAGGTAACTTTCGTAAAGTTGGCCAAGAAATGTTGGTTATTTTCATAGAGTCTAATTAGACTAAACGACTAAATGAATAAAATTCGTTTAGGTTATTCTCTAATCGATTGATGTTGTTTGATATAGATAATCATAAAATGCAGATTCTACAAATAAATAATATACCGAGACCGCATATCTTAGCTTGTAAAATACGGAAACTAGACTTCTAAACCTATATCCATCTAATTAGACCGAGATAGAGTCGCATCCTTACAGCTTTTGATACCATATGAAAAATCACAAAAACATTTTGTAATTAAATTTCAAAAAATTTGAATCTTCTAAAACAATATTTTCTAAATTAATATTTTCATGGTATCTGTGACCATATTTAATAAAGCCTTACAAATATTGTGTTGTTCATGGGAAACTGTCCAGTAATCTAATGCAAACTGAGACTAATGAGAAGTGAACGTCTATTTGTTTAATAAATACTAAATTTTGCTGAACAAAAAAGGGAGTTGGTTAAAAATTCAAATTAATTTTGTTATTTAAGTGTTATCAAAGGTGATGGAAATTCGAGCTTGAGAAAAGGAGTACTCTTGTGATAATATGTTTTCGTGGAATATGCTATGTAAAGCAAATGTATATTGCCCAGGCTGTCCGGTGCCCAACTGGGAAAGGCGCCGGCTGGTCATCTATGCTCACCTAGAGGTTATGGGTGTGAATTCTTGGCTTCACCTGCACAGATAAATTCAACACTTCAATATATGCCGTGTTCACCCTTGAGCCTTGACGTGAGTAAGTGACTGGGGACGCTGAAATCCTCGCTGGTACAGACCGGTTTGATGTGATCTTGGACTCGACTTTCCTCCGCTATCCAAGTTCAGCATGGTCGCATCATGTGTCCATGTATAAGCCCGCTACGGCTTTGTGGCGGATCCGAGGGTAAATATGATATATCATTCTATCCATATATTTATCCATCTAATAAAAGACAAATCAACTATCAACTGTCATTAAGTATCAACCGAAGCAAAAAATCGGGAGTCATGCACCTCCAACAAATGGAATGTAATAACACTAATAATATGCATTTAACATAGTTAAAATCCTATTTTAAGATCAATAAGCAAAGCAATACAGGGAGTCCCAAGCCTAAGAATATATTTAGTTCCTGAAGGTCAATGTTTTTGTACATTCTAATTCTATCTTGACTCCTACAGACCTAATTGTAATTTTTTTCTTTCTTATTTCTACTTTTTTTTATCATTTGCAATTGATAATCATTGTTGTCACTACGTTGCATGTTACAATGTTGTTGAGCTGGTTTTATACTGACCGCTGTTTTCAAAATAAATTTTATATTTTTACACTTCTGAGACATGCGAAGTCTGAATAATGAAAATCAATGATGGGGACATTCGTCATCTGTGGTCACAGACTGATTTTTATACGATATATCAATAAATAAAAGAAATTTCCATTTCCTCACATTGATTGATTGGGCTTTATACATGGACGCATGGCAGACCATGCCGGCTTGCGAGCATGCTGAACTTAGATAGTGGAGGAAAGCTGTGACCAAGGCCACGTAAAACCGCTCTTGTTCCGGCGGGGAGTTCAGCGTCCCCAGTCACTTACTCACAGCGAGGCTCAAGGGTGAACACGGCGTATAGTGAAGTGAGGTGCTGTCCGGTGGCCGAACGTGTAAAGCCGTCGGCTGGTCATCTATGCTCACCAAGAGGTTATGGGTTCAAATCTCGGCTTCACCTTCACAGATTTATTCAGCACCTACACGATGTTGAACGCTTGTCGATCACCTCACTTCACTATATGGCGTGTTCACCCTTGAGCCTTGAAGCGAGTAAGTGACTGGGAACGCCGGTTTCACGTGACCTTGGTCACGGCTTTCCTCCGCTATCCAAGTTTAGCATGCTCGCAAGCCGACATGGTCACACCATGCGTCCATGTATAAGCCCGCGATACGGCTTTCCGGTGAATCCGAGGGTAAATATGATACATCAAAAAAAGATGATCAACAAGCGTGAAACATCGTGTAGGTGATGAATAAATCTGTGAAGGTGAAGCCGAGATTTGAACCCAGAATGTCTTGGTGAGCATAGATAACCAGCCGACGGCTTTACCCGTTCGGCCACCGGAAATAATTTTTGAATCTCTAGATTTCTGTAAGTCTAATCTCCTTCATTGGTGGGGGTCTGAGGGTCCGCCTGTACATTATTTATGATGACTAAATATAGTCTTTGATGATCTATTCTATATATTTCAGAGCCTAGAATTCGTAAATGATGAGGGTTGGGACAGTCAGCTTTTGTTCCTTCACTAATTTGTTTGAGTGCACATAATCAACAGTTTTTGTTAACCTGCCTTCTGATAAAGATAACAAATATTCACAGCTGGTTTTTTATTTTAAAATTTAAAACCATAGTCAAAAACAACACAAAATTTAAGTCAAAATTACCAATACAGATCAATAATATTCAAAAGTTTAAGTCTTAGCAGTACGAAAAATGGCACCAACTGTGAGATGCAACTGCATCTATTCTGAAGACAGATTCCAATACGGGACATATAGACTGACATTGTAGATACTAAGGTTTGACTATTTATGAAGAATGTCCAAAATGGATATAATAAACCAAATAAACCAAACGCCATTAAAACAAACAACATTACTTAATTGAGTAATGCGGATTCATAGGATGAAATTTTGTAATTAGTTTGATGCAAAGTCCATCTGTGCACTTGATTGGTTAGGTTAAATGTTTGATTTGTGACATATGTTTTTAATTTAAATTGGATATTTGAATAGATTTGATAAAATACGTATCATCAGTAAAATCTTCAGCCAAAGATTGGTTTACATGTGCATTATTGTAAAATAAAAATAAGCAGAATTACTGTTTGACTGCAAGTATATATTTAGAGCACCAGGATAATTCTGTGACAATATTTTAATTGAGTTGAATATTTCATATAGGATGTATTGTAGGAGCCACCAAACTTTTTGATGAGGCAATATAGTTTATGATTCGACTTGATTTTCTTTGGTGGTACTTTTTATGCATTTTTGTACACAACGAAGGCTAATATGCTGCCAGTACAGAGCCAAGCAGTACACCTAACACAATTATCACATATATTTCGGTACTCCAATCAGCAATATTGGATTCTTTCTGTACATCCGGATCTGGAGAGGTTGAGATGCTTTCTTATGGATTGATTCCTCATTTAGTTGCGGAGTTAGCTTGGGTCTTTGGGGGTGTGATACTTGGAGTGTGTTCTTTCTATGCATTATCGTTTGGAAGGGGGGAGTTGGAATGGTCTTGATTGGTTACTGGTCTAGTAATGGGGTCTGCTGGAGTTATCGTTGGTAGAAAATCTTGATTAGATTCTTCGTGTACATCATCATCATCAGAAGGGGGTGGTATAGGTTCATCTTGATTGGTTTCTGGTTTTGTTGTGGGATCTGTCAATCTGAAATTTGATTAAAATATCACAATCTGAAGCAGTGGTTTTTTACCTCCTTATGTGCGCTGACCCTTTTTTCATGCAAAGTAAGGTTTCTTGTGACTCTTTTCCAAGTGGTCCACGAAATATTTTGTATGTTATTAAGGGTTCTAGGGACACAAAAAGGTTGGGAACTGCTGGTCCAGTAACTCCAGGTATAACTGCTCGATTATTTAAACATCAACTTGCCTAGCCACCTGATTTTAATATTCGTAAATTTTGCGACCATTCCAGCTTGCGAGCATGTAAGCCGTGACCAAGGTCACATGAAACTGCTCTGCACCGACGAGGAGTTCAACGTCCCCAGTCACTTACTCACGTCAAGGCTCAATGGTGAACACCGCATCTATTGAAGTGAAGTGATCAACAAGCGGTGCAAATGCATCGTGAACATGCTGAATAAATCTGTGAAGGTGAAGCCGAGATTCGAACCAACTAGGTGAGCAAAGATGACCAGTCGACGTCTTTACTCGTTCTGCCATCGGACAGCCAGATAAAAAAATAAACTGTGGGTTATGTTCAATAATATAATTATCATTTACTTACTCCTCAATATCCACGCATCTTCGCATGTGTTCTGGATTTTTTTCCAGGAGCGCAAGGCTCACAGTATCTCAGCTTGCTACATTTAGTGATTTCGAAGTAGTCTTTGGCGCAGATTTAATTTGTTATCAATGGTCCATATTCTAGTTCAAGTGAATGTGCGATAGATATCATACATGCGAACATGCACGAAGTCTACGAGATAGTAAGGAGACTCATCTGAGAACCTATATAGGAAATTTAAGTTGAAATATAATTATATTTAATTAAAATCCACTTTACTTTATCGTGATGATATCAGATAAAAATATGGTTGCTGACTGGCTGAAAAAATTGAAGCTTTTTAAAGCTTATTTTTAAATGTATTATTTATTTATCATCAATTCTCAATTCATCATCTAAGATAGCCACTAATAACAAATAACCAACACTGTCTAGTTATCTTAAAGTTTTTGAACAATGAACTCAAATGAAACAAATATCTTCTACCATCTCTTTTTTTCTGTAAAAAGGGATGCATACAAAAATTAAGAATAGGTTTAAATTCAAATATAAATAATTAACAAATCAACACAACTATAACATCTACCTGATAAAACTATCTACTAAAGTTTTTGAACAATGAACTCAAATGAAAAATATAACTTCTACCATCTCTTTATAAGATGTGATATTGTGAAACACTGATGTTCAACCAAACGTTCATTCAGCCTTTGGACTTTAGACAAAGTGTTCCCTCTCTCTCAAGAAAAACTCTCTCATGAAAATTGATGATTATGTCTTGTGTCTCTGTGTTATGGATTGTTAAATCAAAGAGCTTGTTCTTATCTGGCATGGCATTGAGCAGGTGTCAGAATTTTGGAGATAACATTTTCTCTTTTTTCTATACTACTATACATATTAATTGTTGACCCTTCCTATCTGCTTATGCCAAACATTTGAAAGGGGGATACGTTCTAGTTGAGTTAAGACTAGATTACTGGACCGTACACTTGGCATTATAGTAGATCGTTTGTGTTGGACGTTCCCATGTTCCGCTAGTTGATTTTCAACTATTCAGCATTTTGAAACGATTGATTTCCTGCCGTGAATTACTACTGCACCTGTTTAGGGAAGTCGAAATATGAAGATTCAAATTGATATGTGTAAATTGGAGGCATAATATATTCATTGAAGTAAAAATGAAGATTTAAATTTATATTTATTAATTGGAGGCATTCTATATTCATTATTTAATGAAGTTATATAATGAAGATTCAAATAGGTATGTATTAATTGGAGGCATTATAAATGAAATGAAGTAAAAGAATCAAGATTTAAATCGATAAGTATAAATTGGAGGTATGATATATTAAATATTATAAGTTGAATTAATGTATAATACTCAGTGGTCTGGTTGTATGTAGATAGGACTGTTTTATGGGATGTGGTACTAACTTACAGGAATTATTATATGTTGAGTATGGACCAATGATTTGTCTCTATCAGAGAAATAAAATGTAGCATACTTTGAAATTTGAATATCGTGAAATTTTGACTAACCTAAAAACACAATGGAATGGAAGTTGTTGTTTACAGGTAGGTTATGAGATATAAAATCGTTTAACAGTATGTATACATAGGCCAATATTAAACATCTGAAAGTGAATATTATTTTTTACGAATCTCAATAGTTACGGTAAAATAGCGCACTAAAGCCTAAAACAAAGAAAGGTTAAGTCACGCAAGTGAATATCATACACGAAACCCGCTTTCTGGCTCACGCCCTACCCTATACGAGCGGGTTGTCAGATTTGATTAAAATACCCGATTGAGTTGATAGATCGAAACGTGACGCAACGAGAGAGTTGTTTACGACACGCTTGAGCAATCTCATCGCGGCGTCTATCGGGTGACGTTCTATCGGCATGCGGCGCAAATAAATTCGTTTAATGCTTAATTACCATTAAATGTGATATATTTTACATATATAACGGAATATATAGGTTTAGGATTAATGTTAAGACTCGGTTCAAGGAGGCAGTTGTCCCAGAACCAAGCCTATTACCGCAATTCAGAATTTGTACAAAAAAATGCATAATCTTTCAGTGGCATTTCGAACAACCTTGTCCTCATATCCACTAAAAAGACAGTTAAAGTCCAATGAGAAGGTTAAAATTAAAATATTCATGCACATATGCATCAAAAATCAATTGGAAATTGTAAAGAATATTAATCAATAATAAAAAAGTGAAATGTCCCGTCCTGACAATTTTCTGCGGCGACTCTTAGCTTACCTGCTGCACACACAATCATTTATCAAACTATTGCATCTCTTGAAACATAATGGAATCGTGAAAGACTATTTTTAATAGCACAAATAGAAAAAGTAAACTGCCTCTGTTACCTGGTGCATCTAACTCTTGTCCTTGGGTATGGATTTGTGTACCCCTGTCGACAAGGCACACAGAATGTTCCGCGAAAACTTGAGACTCGAATGAAATGTTTTTTGCAATATTGACCGTCCCGGGTGAGTTGATATCTTTCCTTGCCAGATTCTGCTTCATGAAATACCGTCACCATAATAAACAAAAAGCACAAGATACTAGAAGTGTATTCATTTTGTTTGAATATCTTCAGATTCTAATTATATCAGCAATTGATTCTCTGAAGATGAATGCTTAGGCTGTTCTCCGTTTCACCCTGTGAAGAGAAAATATTTGATTTAATTAATTATTCTCTCCCCTCCTTACCACGGCAAGCTAAAGCATGCCACAGTACTCGTTTCCATTTGGCATCTTGTCAACATGTTTGGCAAACCGACCCTTCGGGTCGGCATACATAACTCTTAAGCGTTACCTTGATTGTTTTGTCATTTCATTGAATATTGATTGCATACAGCACGAACTGGAAATGTTTACTTCAATGTGAATGAATTAATATCCGCATAATAGTGTTACTTGTTCAAAAAAGTCTCTGTTGTTTAAAAAATCTTTAATTTTATTCAGAAAAATATATCTTAAAATCAATGTCATGGAGTTATATTCAGGAAAAGAGACAGTTGATAATTACTCGAAGTTTATGTTTCGTTATCCGCCAATCATCCGAGAAACAATCCTAAAATATTTAGGAAATCTAAACCATATTGAAGATGAGGATCATGTATTCGATGTCATGCTGGATGCAGGATGTGGAAGTGGAGCTTCTACTAGAAGGTTTTCTCCTCATTTCCGTTCAATCATTGGTTTTGACCCCAGCAAGGATCAGATCGTAAAGGCAAAGGAAATGGGGACAGAAGAAAATATAAGGTATGAAGTAGGTTCAGGAGAATCAATGCCAGCTGAAGACAACAGTGTAGATCTGATAACAAATGCATTTGCCCTTGAATACTTTGATCTTGAAAATATATTACTGAATGCAAGAGAGTACTTAAAGATACTGGCTGTGCAGTCTCCTATGGATATAAATTCCTGGAGCTAATTATGCTTTCAGAGTCTCATGGACAATCCCAATCAGGAAAAGATATCTTGTATTCACATTACATGAATCCTCTTCACACATATTTCATAGATATTGGCGATCCAGATCAACATGTACACGATAGATATGGGAAAATATATGAGAAAATCGTCACTATGAAGAAGGAGAGAAGAGACGATTTGACATTCGATGTCTTTCTTACTTTGGAAGAATTGAAAGATCTCTTTCTTTCTGTCCCTGAACGCAAACGAGCAGACGAGATGATTTATGGGAAAGGGTCAGCTGTTGAAGTTTTTGGCCGAAAATTGAAAGAATTCTGGAAGGTTTCAAACATGGACGAGAAAGATATTCCTCTGCAAGTTACTCTGTCTGTATTCATGATATTTCTAACAAAGTAAAGAAATATGAAGAATAATCTGACCATGGATATTGTTTATTTTTATTCTTGCATTATATTCGTATTATTCATGTCATAACTGCTTGGATTATTTAGATTTATTCATTGAAAACCTGAATAATAAATACACATTAACTGTAAATCATATATGCCGCTGTTTTTTTTCGCAGAGCGTCGGTATAAAAGGCAGAACCAAGTTTAGCAATGAAAATTATTTTTTTCAACTGTCCTTTTAATTATATTTGAAAAAGCACCACACCACCGTGCTAATTATGTGCAGTTGTAGTTAATCAATTTCGTGAATGCATGCAAGGATTGACACGTTCCCAGCCAGACAGATCCACTTCCGGAATGCTTGAACGTTTGAAAGGTTCCTCGTGACGTCACTGGTGAATAAATGATTGTGTTCCACGTAGAATTTCTTATATGTTCAGATCAATCACATGACGTAAGAACTTGAATCCATCAATCAAACCGTGTCGAGGTAGTTTCAGTTGCAGCTTCTTCTTCGACTTGTGTTCTTATGTACAATCAGTTCCAAGTGAACAAGACTGTGATAAGATCAAGTCGCCTAGTGAGCATGCCTTTACATATCGGCACTACATGGGGTAGTCTGCCTTCTTTTTTCCGAATTTGCATCCACATATCGGCACTACATGAGGTAGTCTGCCTTCATTTTTTCGATTATTCATTTTGTTTAAACTCCAACTGCTTCGTTTCAGCCTTTTTGTGTGGCAAACACTATTTTTCGATATTGTATGTCGATGCAAGAAAATAAATGCTAGAGATATGTACAAAAATTATTTCTCTTTTGTCACAAATGTCATGGATATGCACGAATTAACTTGTAGATCAGCGGTTCTTAACCGGGGGTATTCATACCGCTTGGTGTTCTGGGAGCCCAATGTTGAGGGTATCGGACTTGATCTCAGGATATTTGTATTTATTTAATTTCAATGTATTAATTTATACTCGGGAAGAATGTAGATTATTCACTACCACTGATATTCCATATTTTAAAACCAACTATGCTACACTCAACTATAAGCAAAAACAGCTAATGACCTTTCTAGAATTGAATATTTTCATCCTTTTTGAATAATTTCTCTGCATCATTAAATACTAAATCGAAGTATATAAATCGACTCGATGTGTCAGATGACATGCGAGTAACTTTGTCAGTAACTGTCAGAGATGGGAGCAAGTCACCAAAGTCGAGACCTAGTCATGGACCCAGGGACTCGAGTCAAGCCATTTCAATCTCATAGTCGAGTCGAGACCGAGTCACTCAATTCTTCGAATCAAGTCGGGTACGAGTCACAAATACGTTCGAGTCAATTTCAAGTCATGGAGTTTCACCAATGATTAAAAGAATCCAGTAAAACATCCATTGCGCAAAACTGAACTGAATATATTTCAACTCACCTGATGATCCTTACAAAAGCAAAGCAAACCGACATCGTGTTGCAACTTGCTTAAGAATCAAGATATGCGTGCCCCTTGAATACATTGTTACGTCATGAACTAAATATCTAAGACCGATCGGGAAAGTGTCATCAAATCCCTTTTATGATTAAATATTATGAAATTATCAAAGTTTATGATTTTCTTCTATGTTCTATTCCTAGTTACTCACATATTAAGCAAATTCAAGCTATTGACATAATGTCGACTAATAGGACTGGTGATCATGATTATTTCGACACTCAAGTGAAGAGGGTATGGAAACATATTGAGCAACCCTTGTG